>NC_069485.1:20231970-20258580 GCF_026875155.1 Cherax quadricarinatus
AAAAATAAAAAATTTAATTATGGATTCAAATTTTTTTAAATTTAAAAAAGATAGGTAAAAAAATGATTATTGATTCTTCAAATTTCCCCTGATGATATGAAATTTTTTTTTGGAAAATAATAAATTCCATAAAATTTTGCCTATTATACAGAGGATGATACATTAAATTTATTTCAAAAAAACTCTTGAATTTTTAAATTTGAATCTTTTATAAAATTACTATTAATTTCCTTCTTTTCCCATTTAACCTCTTTTAAAAATGAAAAAAAATTAAAAATGATGAAATAACAAAAATTTTTGATATTATTTTAAAAAATTGTTTCTTTTTAAATGAAGAACAAAGAAATAAAGAAACAGAAAAGCAAGTTTCAAAAATTCAAAAAATTTTACATGACGCTTTAAATTATTAAAAGAAAATCAAATAAATATGTTACAAAAACAACAACAACAAAAAATTTTTCCTTTAATGTCTTCCATAACCTTTTTATTTACAAAAACAACAACAACAACAATTAAATACTTTATTTTAAATTTTGGGATATTATTAAGTGGTAAAATAATTTTAAAAATAATTTTTATTTTTAAAATTTTTTTATTATTAAAAATTTATCAAAAAGAAATTTTCTTGAAACTTATAAAAAAATCAACTTTTTATGTTTAACCCTTTCAGGGCCCAAAGGCCCAATCTGGAGTACGCACCAGGTCCAAGAATTTTTCAAAAAAAATTTTTTATTTTTTCTTTAAATCGTAGGAAAAACTTTTTGGAAGGTAAAAAAACAAAAAGTACGAAATTTGGGGAAAAAAATTGACGAAATTTTGCTCTGGGAAATTTTGATGTGTCAGGATATTTACGAATCGGCGATTTTGCCCACTTTTACTCCCATTTTAGGCCAATTTCATTTTCCAATAACCCCAAATTCTTAGCTATTTTACTAGTATTACTTCTTTCTATCGATTGAGCACAAAAAATCGCCAAGTCAAATGTTTCAACTACAAAATAAATGATCGGAAAATTTTTAATTTGGGGAAATTTAACCAAATTTAAAATATTCCCAATTTTTAAAAAGGGTCCAGAATAAAAATGTAGGCTCCTGGGACTAAACTAACTTTCCTTGTTCATTAGTCATGTTTTGGGGGTTTTCAAATAATTCATTTTTATTTTTTTTTCACATTGAATTTTTTTCACACCAAAAAATAGAAGAAATTTTTGCTATGCAATACGTAATAATTGTATAAATCATCACCTATTTTTGAAGTATATTTGACCCACCAGCGACGTGTATTAACGTTGGGGGTCGTTTGTTTATCTTTAATATCGGGAAAAATTTTAAAATTTTCCCCTACTTTGAGCTCAGTTTCAAGCCATTTCCCGTGCTAAAACCAAATCAAAACATCTCTATTTCTGTAATATGTCTTTCATTTATCAAATGAGACCAAGAAACGCAAATACAAATATAAAAAACATACGAAAAAAAAATGCAAAGTTGTGTTTTAATAAAAAAACTGATTTCAGTTTTTTTTCTCTTAAACAGTGTGCTGGGACTGTTTTATGGTGCACAATACCACTGATGTATTCTCTATATTGGGCCCCAAATGTCCACTCAATTTTATCGGGTTGGTGAGCTCATGGCGTGATCTACGGTTTGGACATACCATAAAGCCGAGTTAAGGGACGGCCCCTAAAAGGGGTTAAGGACTAAATATGACTACTTTTCTCCCTCTCCACATATTTCCCCCCCTTCTTTTCCCAGTTTTTCCACCTCCCTCCACCCCACCTCCTCCTCCACCCCCTCCACCTCCCCTCCACCTCCTCTTCCCCCTCCTCCCACCCCTCCTCCACCTTCATGGATTATAAAGAAATTTTTGGAAAACCCTTGTTTGTTCAACCCACCTCATCCACATTAGGTTCCGTCAATAATGTTAGATTATATTTATCATGAATAAAATATAAAAAAAAAATGACAATATTTATATTTACTTTTTTCTTATATATTTAATTTATGTACATTTTTAATATCAGGTAAAACTATTAAAAAATTTTAAAAAAATAAATTTCATTTTTAAGCATAAAATTCATTTCAAAAAATAAAATAAAATGGGTAATGTATTAATAATAAAAAAAATTAGAAAAAAATAATCCTTTATTATTTTTTTATAAACTAATGTCATAATATAATACAAATAAAAAAAGTAATTTATGTAAAATATGGGAAAATGAAATTAAATGCTTTAAAAAAATAAAGGAAATCTATGAAAAATTTTTGCATTTTTTCCCTTTCCCTTTATGATAAAAATAAGGGAGATTTTTTTAATGAATGCTAATTCGAATGGCAAGAAGAATATTGGTTTAAAGTTCCATCTTCATTGTCAAATTTTTCTATTTTTTTGTCTTTTAACCTTGGGAAAATTGACTGGGGGAGTATCTTTAAGTGTAAATGTACTCCATTTTTTTTTTTTTAAAAGGTTTAAAATTTGTATCACCCTATGACAAATTACTTATTTTAAATGGGTGTAGTCGAATAGGATGGTTAAAGATTAAAATAATGTCGTTTTCTACATTTAAATCCAATTAATGATGGTGTATGTGTAGAATGTTCCATGCAGGAAGTTCCCAGTAATTGGTGAAAAGATAATGAGGCCAGCTGTTTCAGTATATAAAAATAAAATGATAATTATGATAATTAAAATACAAAACTTTTAATGACAATAAGAAATTATGTTGTAACTTATGATTTTGAAAAGGATCCTGTATTTTGATTTTTTTAAAATTAAAAATAAAATCTTTCAAAAAAATTTCGTAAAGGGATATGGTTGTTCTTGCGTTTCCAGTGGGTATGTAAAAGAAAAAAATCCTCCCTTAAAAATTTTTTTTCGTGAAAATAAATTATAAGTAATGCATGTTTAAAAATCGGGCATGAACAAAATTTTGCTTGTCCCACAAAACAGTTTTACCCTACTATCTTTAGCTATAATGAAAAAAACCATTACAGACTCTATTATTACATGTAAAACCCTAATTTAAAAATATATGAAAGAGAAATCTAAATAAAACCGTCTTTTCCCTTTTCCTCATATAAACTTTTAATTGATCAACCCATCAATTTGGGAAATTTCATTCTTATGACTGGATGAATGAATTTTAAAACTAGTTATTAAAAAACCCTTTTAAAAATAAGAAATTCTTTTGATGTTGGCCAGTAGTAGTAAGTTTAATCTGTTAATCATTATAAACTCGTAAAGAAACTTATCTGTTTCTGCTTTTTTTCTTTTTTGGAAAAGGTTTTGAGGAACGATTTTTGAGACCCGAAATCGCCACCTTTTAAGCTATTTAGGGGCCCCTGTTGTATATATTTTATATGAAAATAGAAAAATGGAGGGAAAAATATTTTAATCTGTTGGAATTGCAAAAAATGGGATTTTGGAGCAACAATTTAACCAGCCTGGTAAAAAAATTTTGTTTATACAAGAGGCCGTTTAAAAAATATAAAAAAGATCTTAAACCTGAGGTTATCCACCTGATTTTAAAAGAATTAATTTAAATCCAAAAACTTGTAAAAAAATCTTCCTCCAATTGTTTATTTGTTATCAGTGATTTTTAAAAAATGTAATAAATATATTATTACTTTTGTGTTGTTTGTTTCATTTAATATTGTTAAAAAATACTGAATAAATTTTTTTATTCAAAATACTACACCTAAATTGGCCCAAATCCATTAAATTAAAAAGTAGCTGTTATAATTTTTATAATATTTTCACTTATTTTTTTTTTTTTTAAAAAAAATTGTTTTTTTTTTCCCAAAAAAAAGGTTATTTTATAGTGTCGTTTTTTTTTAAATTATTTTTTTAAAAAAAAAATAAGAAAATAAGTTTTTTTTTTTATCTTCAAACTTTATTGGGTTTCAATATCTCTCTTCTTATTTTTTTTACATAAAGAAATTTTTATTAATTATTGTATTATTGTCAAGAAAAGCTAAAGGGCCCAATAAAACCATGATATATTCCTTTCATATTTTGTATGAGAGGTTCCTTGTACTATTCATTACTTTTTTGGAATGGTGTACATTATATTCATTCATAATGATGTTATAACAATAAAAAGACATGTGCTAGAAGTAATATTAAAATTAAGTAAGTGAATTTGCTTTCCGAACATTTTCTTTTTTTTGTTTTTTTTTTAAAAAATAACAAAGGTTTTGCCTAGTATATAAAAAGTAATTTTAAAAAAGAGAACAAATTTTTTTAAGAATTTTTAATTTCTAAATATATTAACTTACTAGAAAAAATCAAAAATTTTTAAGAAAATTTTCTAAATAAAATTGCAAACATTATTTAATTATATTTTTAAAAATTTAAAAATTTTTAAATGTTTGCGGAGAAACAATTTTTTTAGCATTGATGCAAAGATTGAGGATTCATTTTCTGTAAATTGAGTGATTTAAAAGTTAAAATAAAAAAAATAAGTAATAAGTAATTAAAAATATTAACAAATTTAAAGCTTATAAATATTTTTACCTAATAATAAAAGACTTAATATACCAACAAAAAATGATTTTTCATTATAAAAAAAAAGCCAAAAAAATTTTGTTGTTTTTGTTTAGAAGTGTGATAGATAATAGTTCTCATTATTAGCAATTTTTTTAGAGGAATTAGTAGTGGTAATAATTTATTTTCTAAAAGAAGACTGCCTGTTTCCAAAGGTCCCAATAGGAATTCTCTGATAGAATTAGAAAATTTGTAAAACTGAATGTTGGCTAAGGTAAAAAATAAGGTGATGGTTCTGTAGATGTAGATAGTGAAGCCAAATTTTTTTTTTTTTCATTTTTTTTTTTTTAAAATAAAATTTAAATTTAAATTTTCCAAATCTAATGGTTAAGGTTTTAAGTCTATTATTATTTAAAAGTAAATTGCATTTTTAAAAATAAAAACATGGATTTCGTCAGAATCTATTAAATGATTAAAAAAAAAAACGATTTTTTATTTTTTCGAAGTTTTCTTTACAAAAGGTTAATCTATATTCTTTAAAAAAAATTGAACAGATTCTCTCGATGTTTAAAATTTAATAAGTTGATTTGAATTCTTAATTCTATAAATACCTGTATTACTTTATAGGGTTTTTTTCAAGACCCATCCATTGTTTATTTAAATTTAAAATTTTATCAAAATAACTATTGTTATTTTCCCCTTTTCCCTTTTAATAATTTTTAATTTTTTAAAAAGTTTAGATGAAAACAATGGTTTTTTTTAAATTCTCTAATTTAGTAATATAATTCTTTTACAATCAGTTTTTTATTTTTCCTCTGGTAGGTATATTTTCCCTTTGCAGTTTTACTTACCAAAAATTTTGAAAAAGTTAAAATATTCATTTACGAAATTTTATATTATACATGAATATTTTTTAAAAAATTAGAATTTTAAATTTTTAATAAAAGATAGCAGGGGAAGATTTTTTGGAACTTTAAAGTTTTTAAAAATTTTTTCCTTTTGTGTATTTGACAATTAGTGCATCTATAATAATTTCCCCATGTGTCTGATCTTTTGTTAATTGTTTTTGTTTTAAATTAAAAATTTTATTATTTTTAAATAACAGGGATATTGGATATTGAATGGAACTTTACAATGGGGGAAGTTTACCGTTAATTCCATTTTAAATAAAAAATTTAAAAGTTTTTTTATATAATTTTTTTAAAAAAAAAAAAATTACTATATAAAAATAAAACAAAAAAAGCGTTCACCCAAAAAATAAACAGGGGTGATATATGGAAAAAGAGAAAAATACTTTGTTTCCCCCCCCACCAAAAACTCAACAACAACAACATTCCTCCTCCCTTTTTCATTTTACATCTGAAAAAAAAAACCCATTTTAGGAAATCTCAAGAAAAAAAAAAAAATAAAACTTTATTCATCTCTTAAAAAAAAATTTTGAAGAAGAAGAAGAAGAAGGAAAAGAAGAAGAAATGAATACTAAATTTTAAAAAATTTTTCAAAATTTAAGTGGGCAGCCAGTCACTAAAGGGTTTTAATTTAAATAAAACACAAGAAATTTTTGAATCCTTAATTTTCAAAATTTAAAAAAAACATTTTAATTTAATTTTAACTGTTTTTTTTTGGATATTTGGGGTAAAAATTGGGTTTTTAGGATTAATTATTTTTTAACAATATTTTTAATCAAACCCGTTCTAAGTAAAAAAAAATTTCTTCTTGGATTATTGGGTTAAATTTGACATTATAATCAATAAAAAAAAAAGACATTTGTTATTAACTGATACTTACCTAAGAATATTTAAAAATAAATTGTAAGATTTTTATATAACACCTCTTAAAAATTTTAAAAAAATACAAGAAAACATAATTGTTTAGTGTGTTAATTTAAAAAAAACACTGCAAATAAGAAAAACTTTGAAATATTTAAAAACATTAACATTTTTTCAATATCTTAATGAAAAAATTTTTTTTTTTCAATGGTATTTTTAATGAGTAAAAGAATAAAACCACAATATATTTGTATTCAATTTTAAAAACAACTGATATTGTAATTTTTTTCTCTTTTTAAAAATAAATAAATAATGATAAAATTATGGAAAAAAAATTTGTTTTTTCTTTTTTTAAGTACTTCTATATAAATAAAAGCAAAATGGGATAAAATAATAATTAAATTTTTGTTTCCTGTTGATTTAGTTAAAAATAGATTTAAGAAATCTTTATTAAGAAAAGTTTTAAAACAAACTCGAAAGTAAAGGAGAATATTTTGAAACTATTATATGTTTTATAAGAAAGAAGAAAAGTATCAAGATTTAAAATAAAGAAATTTTACCAGTTGCAAATACAATGAATATATCATCATTAACCCTTTGACTGTTTCAGGGCCCTCTCTGAAACTGTCATTCTATGTTGCCAAATATTCGAAAAAAAAATTATTTTTTCTTATGAAAATGTTAGGAATATTTTTACTAGTGTTTTAAGCCTAAAAAAAAATTTTGCCATCAGTACTTACCGAGGTATAGAGCCGCAAAGTTTGCAGAAATTGACGTGCGTACGGCAACAGCGGCGACTGCCGCCCACCCGGTATTCTTTTATTTACTCTAATTCAAAGGTTTCTTGCATTTTTCAATATTTTTCTTTTCCAGGTAACTTATGTGGCCTGTGAGACCAATGTAAGGTGCATTGTTCAAATATACACTCATTATTTACAACACAATAACAGAACAAACTTTATCACTATTAGTTTGTGTATACACTTTGTTTACACAAACAAACAATACAAAACAATGTTTATTACTATTGTTCCATAATATATATACATATGTACAGTCACTAAACACGTTCCTAGAACTGCTGCAGCTTGTGGAACTCTTTGAAACATGGGTATATGCAGAGGGGCACTTCACACTCCTCACACATAAAATGAGTGTCTCTGCGTGTTTCTGGGCATTTTGTGGTATGCATACATACATAACACCTCTTCTGAGCATTTTCTTGGCAGTAGTAGGAGGCAGTTGTATGGGGTAGTGATCACCAGGCCTCATACGAGATGACGTCTGTGGGCGCTGGTCTATTGCAGGAGTTGCTCCTTTGTACTTTGCAATTATTTGTCTGATTACTGACAGGCAAATTCACCATATTTTGGTGTTTTGTTGGTCTTCAACTTGTATATGTTATAAGCATTTAGCATGAGATATCAACAAGATGGAAAAAAAAGTTTGATATACCACTTATAACTCTTGCGTACACAGTCTGCAAACCCAATCTGCATGTCACATTTGTCCACTAAGCGCATATTGAGGTTGTAGTCCATGACACCTGCAGGCTTTAGAATGGGTTCATTGGTCTCTCTGTTGTCCCTGCCACTGGGTACCATTTCGTTTGTGTGAACTGATGTCAACAATGTGACATCATGTTTGTCATGCCACCGAAATGCCATGATGTCATTGGCAGCAAAGGCTTGCACCTCACCTCTGCGAGTGCCAGCGTCGAACCTTGGCATATGTTTGCGATTACCACGCACTGTGCCCCACACGTCTGTCAAGTTCACTCGCAAGAAATCACTGAGAAAAGGGGCTTGTGTCCATTATCAGTAAAAAACATTGCCCCTTACCAAATAGGTTCCTATTGTTCAAACCACATCACCGAGAACCCAATAATTTTGGTATCTCCAAAGTATTATCCCCAGGTACACAATAAAAAAAAAACCCTTCTGCAATCACACATAAAAATAGCTTTATCCCAAAGTGTTCCTCTTGTTGGTATTTTTGCTTGAATGAGAGTCCCCTTTTGAATAAAATAAAGGACTATAAATAACAACTTCCTGAAGGGATAAAAAATACATGCACACTTTTTTTTTCAGGTCAAAAACACATTTTTATCTTTTATTAACCTTCGCTTCTGTTTCGGGCTGGTTTTGCCCAAAATTAACCCAAAATACCCCCATTCCCTTTTTTTCCCCTTTTCCTTTTTTTTCCTTTGGTGACAGTGTGTTTTCACTGTGGAAAAGTTTATGTGAAAAAAACAGGTACATTTTGCCACGTTTTTCCCCTTCCCCCTTTGGTCCTGATTTTGGTGAGAGAATGTTTGCCATGGTGTATTCCAGTATGTATTTGTTTCCCTGACAATGAGCCCGGGGGTTCATCGAAAATAACCAAAGCAGTCCTTTTTCACGGCATTTTTCCCCAAGGGGACAAGATGGCTTTTTCCATTTTGTGTTTCATCAAAGAGGGGGACGGTAAACAAACTCGTCACCCCTCAAATCCCAGAGGGGGTCTGTGGTGGGGTCTGATTTGTACGGGGTTTGTGGCGTGCAGGTTTGGTGGTGCGGTTTCGGTGGGGTAGGGTGGGCTGGTTTTCTGCGAGTCAGGCGGGGCAGTGGGGGGCCCGTGATGGTGCCAAGGGGCCGTGCCCCCCCTCACTATCACCCCACTGCCCCCCCTCCCCCTGTCCCATTCATCCCCATCGTTACAATTAGTCATCTCACTATATGTGGTTTGGGCCAGGGGATGGCCCCCAGATTTTTCCCCTTCCCCCTTTGGAACAAATATGAAAACACTACCAGACCGATGCTACGTCGTATTTCGGGCGCTTCACTGGGGAATATCACCTCCTGTCATAAACTGCTTTCATGACCTTAAAATCATTTCATATCAATATCACTTCATGCTTCACGGGTGTTGTACACACCAAAGTTTCTTTTCGTCTGGTACAGGCAACGTGAACGTGAACAAGCCCCACAGCACCAGAGGTCGAAGGTTGTGGGTCATTGGGTTTTCGCACTATTTAGTTTTCCGGGGGACTTTTTTCGGGGAAAACTCACTTGAAAAACCCCTTTAATTCACTGTCATGACACTTTTATCGCGCTAGAGCTAACTTGGGAAAAAAAGACCTCCAATCCCCGAGGTGTGAGGAAAAATTTTACCCGGGGGCATGGTGAAAATGGGCTGACAACGGCGTTCCCACAATGACCGAGGTCCAGATTTTTTTTAAGGGTGCAAACGACCCCTGAACCCCTTCTCTCCCCGTAGGCCTACCCCGGCCCCTTTTGGGGCTCGATTTTAAGCCGCTGAATTTGTGCGTATAAATACGTCAGAAACATTGGCTGTAAGCGATTTTACGTCGGAAAAAGTCAAAGGGTTAAAAGTGCAATCAAAATAAATATAACAATTGTTATAATAATAAGATTATAACATATTATTACTACATTTCAAAAAAAGGGAAATTAAAAATTTTCTTGAAAATACAATATAGTGTAGTGGTTTAAGATTTTTTATTTTAAAATTAGAAAATTGTACAAATTTTTTTAAGAAATTATTTTGTTAAAAGTTTTTTTTTCTTAATATTTCATTTATAATTGGTACTAATTTCAATAAAAAAAAAAAAAAAAATAGGAATTTTTTTAATTTGGAGCGTCAAATCTCTTATTTTCTTCATCTTTTAAAAGATGATAATTTTTAAAAATTGTCTTTTACTGGTTCTAAAAATCTTCAAATAATAGTGTAACATTTTTATTTAGTGTTACAGAAGAAATTAAACAAATATAAAAAAAATATTCAAAGTAATGCAATGTTTTTAATGGAAAAAATTTATATACTTTTACTATTAGATGTTTTTTTGGGAAAAGTGGTAATTTACTGAATTTTAAAACAAAATAAAATGGCCAATAACGATTATTTCAAAAAAAGTTAAAATTTTTTTTGTAATTTTTTATTCTATTTCCTCCTTACCCCAAAATTTTTAAAAAACAAACAAGAAAAATATAATGTAGTAAAATTTATTATTAAAATTTTTAAAACATTTACATTTTATTATTAATTTAAAACTAAAAATAAAAAATCAATTTTAAATCTTTTAAAAAATTGTCTCTAATTTCTTCTTTAACAATCGAAGAGTATTATTAATTTAAAATTTTTTTTAATTTTAATAAAAGTAATAATATTTTAAAAATTATAATTTTTTAAAATAACTTAAATGAAATTTTATTTTTTTTTTTTTATATATTTAAATTTATTTTTTGTGATTTATTTGGAACATTTTTTACTGATATACAAAATTTGAAAAAGTAATGTTTTTAAAAATTTTAAAAAAAAAAAATGATTTGGTAAAGTTAAATTTTTTTTAATAAAATAAATTTTTTTTTCTTTTTCTTTTACTAGTGCTTTATATATTTAATTCACATCGTAAATTATATACTTATCTGTGTTTCTACTGTTGCCACTTTTTTTTGAATCTAATCTGAAACTTTTTTTCTCTTAAATATTTTCTTATTTTATTTTCCCGAAAATATCTTTTTTCCCTTTTTGCTTTTAAAGAATTTGGTCATCTTTTTTCTTAATAAAGATTTTTAAATCTTCTTTTTCTTTTTTTGTCTTTTCCCTTTCTTACTTTAATTGAAGTTTTTCTTTTTTCTTTGTCTTCCATTTCTTCTTCTCTAATTGTAGTTTCTCCTTCATCATCACTTTTATAGGATTTCATTTGATTAATAAATGTAGAATCTAAATAGTCAACATCATTGGTATCTTCTTTCATCTTCTTAAAAATACATATACATTTCTCAATAGCTTTTTCAATATCATTTTCATCTAAGTAATTTTTATCATCTAATAATTCTGTCTTTTTAAATATAATTATATTATTTTCATTATTTGATGGCATAATAAATTTTATAGATTCATTTTCATTAATAATAGATAAATTATGTATGGTCATATCGACAGACATATCATTAATAGCTATTTTATTTTCTAATTTTTGTTGAATATTATTGAAATCAAAAAGTTTATCCAAAAACACATTAGATTTATCATGCAATTGATATTTAGATAATTTGAATAAAGGTATTACAAATTCTTCTAATATTACATTACTTAGACATTTATAAAATTTAGCAGAACATTGATGAATATGTAATACATTAATGAATTATTTAATTTCAATAATTCTGTTTTAGCTTGACTACTTAAACAAATGTGAGACATATTTTCATTATTTTTAAAAATTTCTTCCAAATTATTATCATTATCAATATTTTTGTTTTTTAAATATTGTATAATATATTGTACTATTGTTGTAATTACTGATGTTAAAATTGATGAGAGTGAGTTTGAATCATTAATTTTCATTGCTATTTTAAAGTTTGACCATTTTGTCAGTTCATTTGACAATTTTCTTTTTTGAGCATTTAAAATTTTTATTTTACTAATAACTTTAATATTTGGATTATATTTTAAATATTTTATTGTTTTATAATAAAATTGTTGAAGAGTTATTTGTTTTGTTTTACTTACATTTTTTAATATGTTTAAATATAAAGAATAAATAAATGTATAAGCTTTAACGAGTTCAACCTCAATTTCTAAATTAGAGATGAAAGATTTCATTTTCTCATCATCATTAGCTATATAATTAGTAAATGATTTTATTTTTTTTTCAATAAAGAGTAATCTATTATTAATTTCAATTGGTACAATTTTCTTTTCATTTTTAATTAAAATTTGTGTCAAAAATGTTGTAACTAAATCTAAATTTAATTTTTCTTTTTCTTTTCTTTCATTTTCAAATTCAATCATTAATTTTTTCCTATAAATGTAAATAATATCAAATATGCTTTTTTCAAAATCATTTTTATTATATTGAGTATATATAAATTACTTTAGGGTAATTTTTACAATGCTATCATGAACAATGTGATCAAATTAGTTTTAATATTATTACACAGTCTTTTAATTTTTCATATTTTATTTATTGAGATATTATTTTAGGTAAATTAAAAAGTTTGAAAGTTTATTTTTAAATATTTAAATTTTCTTATTTTTCTCATTCTTTATTTTTACAATATTTCTGTATTACTTCATTTATTTTATGTCTTAATTTTTATTCCATTAATTACTCAATTCTTTATGATTTCGGTTTTATATTTTTATTCTGCTTTATCAAAAGGTAATAATTTTATGAAATTGGATTGACCTTAACTTTTATTTGTAATTTTTTTTAAAATTTTTAATTTACATCTTTTTGTTTAAAAACTTAAATTAATTCTTCAATTTTATGGTTTTTTCTAATAAACTTAATTTTTTTTTATTAGTTTATATTTTCTTTAATAATTTTCAATCCTTTAATTTTTTTTCAATAATGTTTTGTTCATACTTAAAATAATTCGAATTTATTGTTTTATTTTTAAATTTTAATTTTTTCTTTAATACTTAATAATTTAATATGTACATTATCCAACCAGTAATAACCTCTCTTTTGATCTCGTTTTGTTCGATCTTAATTATCGTGATTATTTAAATTCAATTTTATTCAGTTTCAATTTTACTTTAATTCTGAATCTAATTCTTCTTTTTTTAATTTTTTTTATTTTTTTATTTCATTTTCAAGTTTATTTTTTTTAAATTTTTAAAATTTTTTTAAAATCATTTTTATATCTTCTTTTTTAAACTAAAAAATTTCCCTTTTTTGGGATTCTTCAATTTTTACTATGAATTTTTCTAATTTCAAATTTGTTATTCATAAATTTCAAAATTTTTGTTTTTTTACTTAATTTATCTATTATTTTTTCCTTTTTTTAATTTTTTTTAAAAAATTTAATTTTTTATTGTCATCGTTTTAAAAATTTAAAATAAATTTCTTTTTAAAATTTTTTTTTTTTTTTTGAAGTTTTTTGAAGTTAATTTTTTTAAAGTACTATATTTTTTTATTTTTTTTTTTATTTTTTGTAAATAAATTTTTTTAAATTCAGATAACTAATTTTACTTTTCTTTTTTTTTTTCCTAACTTTAAAATTTAAAACCCTTTGACTTTTGAAGGGGCCCAAAACCCTGAATTTGCTCCTGGTGTGGGGCAAAATATTCGAAAAAAAAAATTATTTTTTCTTATGAAAAATGTTAGATTATTTTTTGTTGTTTTAGCCCCCCAAAAAAATTTTTCCCCTTTCAGTACTTACCGAGATATGAGCCTAAAATTTTGGGCGGGAAATTGATTGCTGGCGGCAACAGCGGCGACTGCCGTTACCCGGAAAACTTTTATTTCCTTGTATTCGATGGTTTTTGTTTTTTTCACTATTTTTTTTTTTTCCCCTAACTTTTGGGGCCCTTTGGGGAGACCAAATTTATTGTGCAAGGGTTAAATTACATGTTGAATGTAACAAAAATTTTAAAAGCAAAAAACACTGTTCATTATAATTTTCCCAAAAAACTTTTTACACAAAAAAACAATGTAAACCAAAAGTTTTTTAGGGTTTTTGCTTTTAAACATATTTTACATTTGTACAATCACTGGACACTTTATTGAAGTGCTGCAGCTTGGGGAAAATTCTTTAAAAAACTTTGGGATAAGCACAAGGGTTTGTTTTTTACACTCCCACCAAAAAAGGGTTGTTTCTGGTTTTTGTTAGCATTTTGTGGTATGCCCACAAAAACAAAAACCCCTCTTCTGAGCATTTTTTTTGGGCATTTGAAAGCGGGCCCATTTTTTTATGGGGTGTGACACCGGGCCCTCAGACAGGGGGGAAATTGTGTTGATAAATCCGCTGGGCGCGGGTCTATTGCAGGTGTTTTTTTCTTGGTACTTGAATTTTATTTGTCTGATGATTTTGACAAAAAAAAATTCCCAAAAATTTGGGTTTTTGTTTTTGGTCTTAACTTATACTTTATTAAAAGGGAATTCAGCATGGAAATGTCAAGAAGAGGGAAAAAAACAGTTTTTTTGGTCATTTTAAAAAACTCTTGGAACACAGTCAGCAAACCCAATCTACATGTCACATTTGTCCACTAAGGCATATTTGAGGTTGTAATCCATCAGAGCTGCAGGTTTTACAATAGGTTCTTTGGTCTCTTATTTTGCTTGCCAGTCTTCCCATTTCGTGTTGGTGAATGATGTCAGCGTGTGACATCAGGGTTTTGTCATTTTTGCCAAAATTGCCATGATGTCTTGGAAAACAAAAAACCTGCACTTCCCCTCTGGGGACTGCCAGCTTCAAAACCTAGGCATTGTTTAGACTTCTACACACTGTGCCCCCCCACATCTGTCATGTTACTCGCAAAAAAAATTCACTGAGTATGGGGGCTTGTTTTCCCCAGTTGTCAGTATAAAAAAATAGCCCCTTACCAAGAAAAGGCTCCATCATTGTTCAAACCCACATCACCGGAGTTACCCGTAACTTCCTGGTATCTTCCATTGTTTTACCGCCAGTGTAACAATTTACCCCCCAAAACCAGACTATTTTTGGAAATTTCACAAGAACAAAAACTTTATCCCCAAAGCGTTTCCTCTTGTTTGGGTTTATTTTCTCCCTTAAATGAGAGTTTTCCTTTGAAAAAATAAAGACTCGTAAATTAAAACGTTTCCCTAAAAGGGATAAAAAATATATAAGCACTTTTGTTTGGGTTTCCCTAAAACAGGGTTTTGATCTTTTATAACCTGCCCTTCTGTCAGGCCGGGTTTTTGTCTAAAAAGGTGTAACATACAAAACATTTAAACACAAATCTTTTTCACTGGTATAATGTCACTGAAAGCAGGGGTTAAAAATCGGGGCGGTCTTTTCGTCCAGTATTTTGTGAAAATATGTTATACAACATGGGGCCCCATAAGCATTTTTGGGTGGAAAAACGATACATCTCTCCCACGGTTGTGTCCCCCAAATGGGGAGGCTGATCTTGGGAAAGCATATTGTTTGGGCCAGGGTTTGTATCATAGTATGTATTGTTTTCCCTGAAATAATGTCCTTCGGGGGTTCATAAAGAACAATTTAAAAAGATTCCGTTCGTGGGATTTTTCCCCAAGTGTACTTTGGATGGCCGTTTTCCCCAACTTTGTCCCCCATCAAAGTCATGGGGATTGGGAAACAAACTGTATCTTGATGCCAACCCCAGTTTGGGGGTCAGCTGGGCTTTTCTGGTTATTGTAATGTGTTGGGTTGTGGGGTTGTGGTTGTGGTTTTTGAGAGTGTTGGGTGGGCCCCCGAACCCCCTTTGTAGTTGTGCGGGAAGGTCAGCAGCGCGGGCACTAGCGTGGCCCCGTGGGGGTTCACAGGGTCATGGACCGTAATTTTCACCCCACCGCCTCTGCCTCACTCACATTTTTTTAATCCCCCCCCTAACAATACCCGTCACCCTTCCCCTTTCAGGAAGGGTGTAGGGGCCACGGGATGTGCCCCAAAGATGTACCCCTTTCCCTTTTGGGGAAGGTTTAGGGCACATCCCCAGCCCGCATGCGACTTTTGGTTCATACGGGCCGTTTCACGGGGGAATATTCCCCCTCACTGTCAAAACTAGAATTGCTTTCAAAAACCCTTGAAACCCTTTATAAATTCACTTGCACTGCTCACATCTGAGTCTTGTCCAGGGAAAAGTTTCCTCTTTCGTCCTGGTACGGGGTAAAATATGAAGACCCGGGGCCCTTTAGCACCAGAGGGGGGGTTTGGTGGGTTTGGGTTTTCTTCATAATTATGTTATCCTGGGTAATTTTTCCTTTACACCCGTTTCCCAAAACGGGGAAATTTTCACTTTCACTGACACTATCATCACTGTTTGAGTTTTCCAGGGGAAAAAAAAGGACCCCATTTTGCGAGGAGTGAGGAACTTCTTACCCCCGAGGCATGGTAAAATTAAAACTCCCAAGTGGCGTTCCCCCCAATGCACCGCTGCGATCCCGTTTTTTTTTTTAAAGGGGTTGCCACCGACCACTGGGGGACCCATTCTTTCGTGTGGGCCCTACCAGCCCTCTCCCGCTAAATTTGAAGCCGCTAAAATTTAGCGTTAGTTTACGTCAAACCGGTATCTCCCAGGGCGTACTTTATACGACCGCGACAGTAAAAGGGGTTTAAAATTTTCTTTTAAAAAATTCTTTTTCTACTAATTTTGTTTTTTCTTTGTTCTTTTTTTAAAATCAATTTTTTTAATTTCAATATTTTTTTTTTTTAATTTTTTTTAAGCTTTCTTTTTTAATTTTCATTTTCTTTTTCATTTTTTTTTCCTTTTCCAGAAAATCTTTTAAAAGGACTTTTTAATTTTTTTCATTTTAATGTCTTAATTTTTCTTCTAATTTATTTTTTTATTTTTTTTAATTTTCAATTTTTTTAAAAATTTTTTCTAAATTTGTTTTATTTTCTTTTTTTAATTTTTATTTTTTTTCTTTTTTTTTAATGTTTTTTAATTCTTTCTTTTTTTTTTTTAAAAATTTATCATTGCTTCGGGGGGAAATTTTTTTCTCTAATGTAGTATTTTTTTTTTATTCCTAATTTTTCTTTTTTCTGTTTTTAATTTTTTTAATTTTATCATTTAATTTATTATTTTATTTTTAAAAATTTTTTAATTTTTCAATTTTTTATCAAGGGGTTTTTTTTGTTTATTTTTTTCGAATTTAATTGTGTTAATTGAAAATTTTAACACCCATTTAAATGTTTTTTAAAGGTTCTTTTTTTTTGAAAATTAAAAAAAGAAATTTCATTTTCTTGATTTTTAATTCTTTATTTAACTTTTTTTTTTGTTCTATAAAATTGAAAAAAATTTTTTTCTGATTTAAATTAATTAGAGCCTTTTTTTATTTTTTTTCTTCTTTATCTTCAAAAATCTTTGTTAATTTTTTTTTTTTTTCATTTTTGATTTTTTTATTATTTGAAAATTTTTTTTTATATTCTTTATCATTTTCTTTGGGCAGTATCTTGTTTGTTTATTTTTTTCTTCTTGTTTTTTCAACATGGTTTGGAAGGGAATTTTTTTTTCATCCTTTAATTGTTCTATAATGTTTTTAAATTTTTTGGGAAAAAAAGTTATATCGGGTATTAGTAATATCGGTCATTTAATATCCAAACATTTTAAAAGGATTTTTTTTAAAAAGAAAAATTATTTTGTTGTTTTGAATTATTGAAATTTTCAGATTTTTTAAAATTAATTTTTTTTATTTCTTTCTCTCTTTTATTCCAATCCAAAAATATTAAAAAAAATCTACTTTTTTAAGTTTTAAATAAAAACAATATTAGGTGTAGTATTTTTTTTTTTTATTTTTTATTTTTAATATACCCTTTATTAAAAAAAATTTTAAATGATATTAAAAAAAATTTTATTGCACCCATTTTCATTTTTTCTATAATCTTTAAACCCGCAAAATTTCATTATAAATATTAGAGCGAAGCAGCATCAGTATTTGTAGTAGTTGTTGGTTTATTCTCCCCTTTAAAAACTGATGCTGATGATGTGCTTTTATATCTGAATTTTAAAAAATTTAATTGTTATCATTTTTTATTTTACATTCATAAACCATTGTCCTTTTTTTTCCGTTTTTAAAGACGATTCATTATTAAAATGCCCATTTATTAAAATTATATTTTTTTTTTGTAGACTTTATCATAAATATCTTTTTTAAAATTACTTTGGGAAAATTTTTCTTTTTACTTATAAACCTTTAATTTATTACATATATTTGTGGGTTGATAATAAATTTTTTATAGCTTTAGGTGCGTTTTTTTGTATTTTACTTGCTGGAATACCGAAAAAAAAACCAAATAAGATTGGAAAATTTGGAATAAATTTTTCTTCAATTTTTCCCCCAAACCCGCTATATCAAAGGAAAAATTATGGTTTTAACATTATTTTATTTTCATTGTACAAAAAAGTTTCCTATCAATGGAATTGATAAAGCCCAAAATTTTACTTAAAATTTAGAATTTTTTACAAAAAAATTACCTAAAGGGGTTGGGGAATAATTTCCCAATTCTGGGCAACTTTTTTCTTTAGAAACAAAGGACAAAACTGAACCCCAAATTTAAATTTACTTTGCATTAAAATTCATTAATAAAAAATTTTCCATCTCCCATAATATTTTGTAGCAAATTTTTTTGGGAAAAATTTATTGTTTCATTGTTTATTCTTTGAGGCTCGACATACATAGCAGCACTCCATTTCCCTTTACCTTTTTATCTATTTTTTATTTTAGCTTTTGATTGGGATTTTAAATTTTTATTTTTTGGTAATATTAAAAATTCTTCAAAAAATTTTATTAATACTTTCATTAAACTCTATACCAGATATTTATTAGGCACAGTTTGATAAGCTTTTTTAGATCCACCTGAAAAAATATGTAGGGATTTAAATTCTTCAACCTAATTTGTAAACCCTTTTTAAAAAAAATCATCATTAATTTTTTAACGTTTTAAGATTTCCAAATTTGGTTGGGGGTTTCCCTTTTAGAAAGAACTGTATTTTTTGTATCATTTTTATACTGAGCTTTTAAAAAATTTTTTTAAAAATTTTTTTTAAAATTTTTGGTTTTTTTGATAAATTTTTTCTAATTTTTGAATGGTAGTCAATGTTTCATGATTATAAAATTTGGTGGTTCTTCAGGGAGTAATGATAAGGAGATTCTAAATTTCTTTATTAACTTTCTCGACCCCTTTTTTTTTTTAAAAAAAAATCCTTTCTTTTTTCACTAAATGTAAAGTATTATAAAATAATTCTTGTTGTTCTTTTTGAAACCAAAATTGTGGTTGGGTTTTGGTGTTGAATTTGGAAGAGAATAATTTGTTTTTGTTTTTTTGTGGTATTGATTTTGATTGAGAAGGAGAGGGAGGGGGGTATTAAATTTGTTGTTGTTGCTGTTGCAAAGTTTTTAATAAGGGTGTTTTTGCGTTTTAATTTTATTTTTAAAAATTAAAAATTTTCAATTCAGAATTCTTTATATATTTGAAAAAAAAAAAAAAAGTTAAAAGGGAAAATTTTTTCTAAAGGTGATTTAATTCTTTTGTAAAAAATAAAAAGGTTTAAAACAATTAACCATTTATCCTTATTATTAATATTATTATTTTTTATATAAATTTTAGGTAAGGTTTCTAGAAACTTTACATTTTCAATATTATATTAAACCCAAAAATAAAAAAAAAACAATAATTTATCAAAAATTTGTTTTGAAAAATTGTATTGGAAGAAGAAAGAAGAAGAAGAAGAAAAAAAGAAGAAGAAAAAAAAAAGAAAAGAAGAATTCACAGACAGGCTTTGGGAAATTTTTGTCTAGTAAATTTAAACAATAGTACATGGTTTTTAAAAAAGGGAGAGATATTTTTTTGAAATTATTAAATATTTTTTTTTTGAATATCGAATTTAAAATTTGCCCCCATTTTTCCTTCATTTAATGCAAAGTAATATTTTAAGGGAAAAAAGAATAAATTTTTTTTACAATGTTTTTTTTTCACTGTATTTGATACTATATTTTTTTATTGAATTCTCTTTCTATCTTCTTCCAACACCACCATTTTTTTTATTATTAAAGATGAAATATAAAAAAAGGGTTTAAAAAATAAATTTTTATAAAAAGCGGGAATAATGGGGCAAATCAATTTTAAAAGATGATGAAAATAACTTGCATATACTTAAATTACAAAATTTATATCCTTGATTTTAAAATGTTTCTGATAAAGATTATATCTTTTCATTTGTTTGAAATTAATACCCTTTAAAAATTTTTTATTTCAATATGATTGACAATCTATATTTTTTAAAAAAAGGGATTAATAGTTTGAAACCACATCGGGAAATTAAAAAACTTAAAAAGGCCGATTCACAGTTTGAATTTTATATTTAAATAAATCTATCGGACAAATAAAAGGGACCTTTTTGGGAAATGTTTTATTTGAGAATAAGAAAAATCATTTTATAAAAAGAAATTTTGGGGGTGGGCCCATTCTGTTTTTAAAAAAAACCCGGGTTTTCATTCTCAATTTTTATAACCCAAACAATAGGTTTAAAAAAAGTTGTCGATTTTAAGTAGGGGGTGGTTTGAATTTTAATTGTATTTTAAATTTGCCCATTCGAATATTCATTAATTTCTTTAATTTATTATTATCATTTTCCAATTTTAATCTTATTAAAAATAAACAGTAAAATTAATTTTTTTTTTCTTTTTTAAAAAGAGAAGAGGTTTTTTACATCAGAAATTTTTATTGTTTTATTATTATCTCGTTAAAAAAAAAAAGTACTTTTTAATTATATTATTCATATCACTATGATTCTTTAAAAATTTTTTTCCTTTTTTTTAAAAAATTATTTTACCCCCATTTCCAACTTCATTTTCTTGAATTGTCATATAATGTTTTTTTTTTGCTAAAAAATAATCCCCCAAAAGGGAAAAACAGAAAAAAGGGGAAGTGTTTTTTTAAATTTTTATTGTATAATTTTTTGCTTTAAATTTTTCCCCCGTACCTAATTTAACGGGGACTTTTATAAAAATGGAATCAGTATCTTGTACAAAGTTTGCGTTTTATCAAAATAGTTTTCGTAAAAAATTTTGAGCCTTTTTTAAAAGATAACGACCATAAGCTGTTTTCCATTCCCCGTTTCTAAAGATCGGTAAAAAATGCCAATGAAAACCATTGCCACCATAAAATTGGGGAAAAAACACCATAAATTTTTAAAAGCATTTTTCCCTTTAGTTATCATTCTATTTTTTTCATTAAAACTTCGTTCATTTACTAGTTTTTTCACAAATTTTTTGGGAAGGGGTGTTTTGATAGGAACGATCCCCTTTAACTTTTTCACTAATATTTAAAAAAAAATAAAGGGTCTTTTTTCCCTTTGTAATATATGAAATCTTCTGTATCAACTTCAGGGAAAAATTTTTGGGAATACGCGTTTCAAATCCTCGTTTTAAAATTTTAATCTCTAATTATTTGGGATACAGTGATGCAAAAACAAAAAAAAAAAAAGCTTCAGGTTTTTGAAGATACATGTACCCTTTAAAAAGGCTCCCCAAAACTTCAGAACCTTTGTTTGTATTTTTTTTTCCCCTATCCATTTATGAAAATTTGGGCGTAGCGTACATAATATTTAAACGATTTTCTCGACCAAAATTTATAATTAATATTTGAAAAATAAGATGCTTTTCCCGAAATTTAAAAAATTAAAATTTAATTGGTGAAAAGTTTTATTGAATTAAAAAATTTTATAATATAAAGTTTAACAAAATTTTTTGAATTTTGGGGCCTAAACAATTTTAGGATTAAGATCAGCCATTCTTGATAAACCTATGGGGAAAATTTTTACTGTATTCCATTTTTAATTGGGGTAAAAAAAAAAAATCAACACTATAGTAAGTAAATTTAGGAAAAATTTAAAAAAAAAAAAGGATCTGGTTCTATATTTTCATTTTTCGAGATGTTTAAACATTAGATTTATATCGGTAATATTAAAAAAAGGCTTTTCCCTTTGATCTGAAGAGCTTCAGACAAGGGATCTTTGACTATCAGAAAGGGGGTTCAAATATTTTCCTATAGGAAAAATTTTTTTACGGGGAAACATAAAAGGTTTGGGGGTATTTAATTTCCAAGCTGGAGCTTAAGGAAAAAAAATATTCATAGCAATAAGATTAAGGGGGGAATTTTTTTCTCATTATTAAATATATGTCCCGGTAGAATTCCCTGAAAAAAAAAGGTGTCTAAAAGAAAAAGGTTTATCAAATCCATCGTATTTATCCCGTGGCAAAATTTTATGAGGTTTTCTAAGTATTTCTAAAATCTATTTAATAATTTTTTTCAGTTTTATAAAAATTTAATTTCAGCAAAAAATTTATCCTTAGTTTAAAAATAGATTTTTTAAATTCTTTACAATTAGGATAAAATACAAATAATAGAGTTTTAAGTTTATTAATTTTGTAGGGGTATTCAGGATAAAAAAACTGAGGTATTGGAATGAAAAATAATACCCAATCGATCATGAGGACTATCACCGCGGGGGGTATAACACCAGTAAATCCATGTCGGGGTGCTTCTTTTTCAAATAAGAGTATAAAGTTTTGGGGAAAAAATTTATAATATCCCCTGCTAAAAAATTGAAAAGGGAAAATTTTCCTTTAGGGTTTTCAACAATTTTAAATAAAACCTCTGGATTTAAAATTTTCATTTAAATTTGGGTTTATAAAACAAAAAAACATTTATAAAAAATCAAAAAAGTTTTCCCCTTTGCCTAAAAAACCAAAAGGATAAAAAATTATATTTAAATAATTTTTATAAACGTAAAAAATTGCGATGTTTTTTTACAGATAAATTGGAAATAACCTCATAATTTTTTCCCCTTTAGATCATTAAGAGAAAATTCACCCCTAATTAAATTGACCATTTTTAGATATTTTCATCTTCAATTGATTAAAAAATTAATTTTTCCCTTTAAATTGTAAATTAAAAATACTTTTTAAAAAACGTTGTTTTCACGGTAAAAAATAAATAAAAGAATTTTAAACAGAAGCATCAAAAAAAAACCCCTTACTGGATCAGTAGCCCAGTAATTTTACTTCGATCCAATTTCATTTTTTTAAAATCTTTTTTAAATTTAAAAGAAAAAAGGGGGTTCTTTAAAATTTTTTCTAATTTTCATTCTATGCAATATCCAAATATAGTCTAATCGATAATTTTTCCCGTTGTTTGGGTTTTTTTGCAATTAAAAAAATTTTATAATTTTTTAATTTTTTAAAAGTTACTTTAAATATTTATAAAAAAAAAAAAGTTAAATTTAAAATGTCCAAAAAATACATTTTATTTTTTTTTATTTTAAAAAAAAAAATAATATATTTTAGAACATTATGGGAGTAAAAAGTAAAATTTAATTTTGGGCCCAATTTTGAGGTAAATCCCAAATTTTTAGTTGGGTAGGGAAAAAATTTTAAAAAATCCAACTAACCAATTTAACCAACCATCATTATAAAAAATCCTTCATTCAGTTAAAATTTTTTTGGATTTATTGACTGTGGTGGAGGTTTGTACATGGAGGTGTAATTGGAGGGGTACTTGCAATTCCATTCTAGAAATCTGTTACAATTTCTTAGTTCTGGCGTTTGGAAGATGGTTAAGTTTTGAAATCTGGTAAATTTTTGGAAATACTATTTAAAGGAAATTTCCCAAAGATGGTGGAAAAGGTGGGGGGGAAAGTCAATTTTGGAAAATTATTTTGTTTTTAAGGGCTTCTTTTTGGTTTGTGTTTAAAAGATCCCGGTTTAACTTATTTTTTTATGAGAAAATATGATGCCCTAAGATACTTTTGATGCAAAAGGACAAGTGATGAATTATTTTTTTTAAAAATTTTTTCCATTTATTCTTTTTTTTATTTTCTTCTTATGCTTTTTTGATTTTTGTAGGAAACCATTTTGGGACACTAATCTAAAACAAAAAATATTTTAAAAATTTATTTTTTCTAAAAAATATTTAAATTAAAAAATAAATTTAAAAAAATTATTATAGTTTTTTAAAAATAAATTTTTACTTATATTTTTTTCTGTTTAGCTTAAGGGAAGCCCCAAAGTTACTTGAGGAAAATTTTAATTAAATAACTAAAATAGAGGAAAATATTTCATTTGTTTTTTATTTATAAAATGTGTCATATTTTGTTTTTTTAAAAAAGCCCTATTTTTTTTTTTTTTAATTAATTTTTTATCCCTTTTAATTTACTTTTGTTGTGGGAATTTAAATTTTTGGGTTGTTTTGTATTAATAATGGGTTTTTATGAACTTTTATTTATCATCAACATGCAGTCCCTGTTTCGGAAAAATTTTAGAGAAAGGGGGGGGTACCCTCTCTCTTACCAGCTACTTTTGGGAAAATTTTGATTTTTCCTTTGAAAAAAAATTTGTGGAAGAAGGGATTTACGGAATTTCAAGATTTTATTTTTTTTAAAGTGATTTGCTTAGACTACATTTGTCACAAAGATTTTTGGAAATTAAAGGGGATGGGTTATGAACTAATATTTAAAAATGGGGTATAAGGGTCGCCTTTTTAGTCGGGGATGATGGCTAATTTTTGCTTTTTGGTTTTTAAAATAACCATGGAGAAAGGGTTTTTAAGTATTAAACTAATAACCCAAAAAGTTTTATGGGGAACTAATTATGACAAAAAAGAAAAAATATGAAAAGACAACAAAAAAGTGCAAACAAAAAAAAAAAACAACAAATGGAAGTTTACTTTTTTTTGTTTTGAAAAAAAAAAACCATTGTATTAAATTTAATAACCCCAAAAGTTGATGAAAAAACCCCCTTTTTACAAACAAACTATTAATAGAAACAATAGTGCAACAACAAAAAATGGTAGACAGTTTTGAAAAGATAACAAGTATAAAGAAACCCAATTTCTAAATATGGCAATATTGAATTTAAATGTTGAAGATTTATTTGTTATAGAAATAAAAAGTTTAAAAATAATTGTGTATATATATACTCCTCTATATATATATATATTTATAGGAAGATATAATTATTAATGGATCATTCAAATATTATTGAATTTATAAATAATGTGAAAACTGATGGATTTATTTGTATTTATGAAAATAAAATTATTAAGTATAAAAATAAATCTCAATTCACGGTTGATCTTAAATATGACAAAGATGGCGGCGTTTTTCTTGATGATGATAATATTGTATATTTTATCGATAAATATCAGTATGCCAGTCCAGAAATAATGTTAATTAAAACTAATCCAATTTCTTTAAATAATCATCGTATTCAATTTGCTCAAAAATGAAAACAGTATAATACATTAAATATTGATAATGAAATAAAGAAAATTAGACTAATGACATTAACAGACTAAGCTTTTTTAATCATACTTTTCAGTATCAGAATTTATTTAGACGTAAAACTTCTCCTTTGAAAATTTACTTGCGGCAAGAAGGAGAGTTACAACAGAGTTTTGAATTAAATTTAAAGAAAATTCATCCTATTTTTTGTGAAAATATCTGCTGGATATTGTTATTCAAATTTTAAATGTTGGTATCATATAGTGAGTTATGCACAGAAAATGAATATACTATACTCTAAATAAATTATAGTATATGGTGTTAGGACAAGATTCACAGGATAATAATACTACCGGATGCCACATCCTTTTATTATTAAAATATAGAAGTTGAGAAATAGGATGTTATATCTTCTGAATGATTGATTCACCTAATTAAGTTTAACATCAATAAATAAGGTAATTGTATTATTTGACAGAGACATGGTTTAAAATTTAGAAGGGGGTAGTATGCTCATATTTATATAAGTTAGTTTCTGAAATCAAAGTTTTATCTCTGTGAATGTATGGCTTGAATTTTTAAAATAAAAAGATAACCTTTGCTTAAACATTACTTCAGAACTTGCTAGAATGGATGTTGGAGTATTGCTTGTCCAGAGTGTGTTGTGTGTATCAATACAGCTTCAGGCATTTATGTTTGGCTTCAAGGCAAAGTTTTGATTTTAATTTAAGAAATAGTTTGACATGGCCCAGCTTATTTCACAATACTTTACTTGAAAAGAAGAAACAGTTTCCAAAGAACATTAGCAGAAAGAGGAGAAGGATATGGCCACCAGCACCTCCACCAGCAGCACCACCACCAGCCAAGATGTGGCCACCAGCAATTCCATCAGCACCACCAGCCAAGATGTGGCCACCAGCAATTCCATCAGCACCACCAGCCAAGATGTGGCCACCAGCAATTCCATCAGCACCACCAGCCAAGATGTGGCCACCAGCAACTAAACCAGCACCACCACCACTAGCCAAGATATGACTACCAATACCTCCACCAGCACCACCACCACTAACCAAGATGTAACTACCAGTATCTCCTCCAGTACCACCACCACTAACCAAGATGTAACTACCAGTACCTCCTCCAGTACCACTACCACTAGCCAAGATGTGACCACCAGTACCTCCACCAGCACTTCCACCAGCACCACTAGCCAAGATGTGGCCACCAGCACCTCCACCAGTTGTGACTGTGAAACTGTGAATTGTTCTTTATAATATTGTTCATGATTAGATCCTAGTTTAGCTATCAAAATTTTGGGGTCGGTCCAGTTCCGGATCCATTGCATACTTCAATAATCTGTAAATACCTAGTCATGATTATTACGACCTATCTGGACCTATCTGGAATTACCTTGTCATTAATTAAAACTTTAAAAGTCCAGCCATTAGTGCTAAGATTCAAAGTAAAACAAATGGCAGTAAATATGTGTAAGTAAATTCTGAAATATAGTATGAAAACTCACCAAAGTGGACTCACATGAAGTCTTTAAACTACACTGTGAATGTAAGTACTGTGTGTTTCTAGCTTAAATTTTCTAGCTTTTATAATCTCTCACCAGGAAGAACTCAAGGTCTACCAG
>NC_069485.1:20259080-20274747 GCF_026875155.1 Cherax quadricarinatus
TTTTCAATTTTAAATAAGATTTTTAATTTTTAAAATATTAAATTTATATTTAATTTTATTTTATCATTATTATTATCATTAAAAAAGAAAACTTACTTTTATATTTGTAACTTTACAAATATTATTAACAATATCTTGATATGTATTATAAGAAATTTGTAAAGGTTCAATGGAATAATATAATGACTCATTTTTTTTTCATTTTCATCTTTTCCAATTTTAAATACAGATTTTCCTAAAAAGGCTTTATCAATACTTAAATTTATATTTCTAAATTTATATTCTGGTAATAACCATTTCATTATTATATACAATATATAAATGAAACTTATATTTATATTATATATCATTTATTTTTTTTTTTAATCAAATAAAGATAAGTATATATAAGATGAACACTAGCATAATATTTAATCAACATAAAACTAGCAGCATGGTAAAAAACACGAAAATACAGCAGTTCATAAAAAAAAATACTATGCTAAATATAAATATTCAACTATGGAAATTGAAAATACAAATGAAAATTTATAATTTTTGTTTAAAACTATCAATTCAATTACGAATGATAAATATGAAATAGAAAATATTATGAAACAAATTTTAAATTGTTTAGAAAATAAAGAAAATAAATATAAAATTACTGTTGAACAAGGAAAGAAAAAACAACCGACTTTTATGGAGTAAAGAACTTATCATCTTTCAAGTAACTAATACTAATGATGGTAATGATAATATTCCTTCAATCAAGAAAAAAACAGATAATGGAAATGAAGATTTAATAAAATCTGATTGTGATGATAATACTACAACACTGGATATAACTAATAATACTGATAATACTAATAATACTGACATTGATGACAATATTTCTAATGTAATAATAGACATAACACCACCATCATCATCTTCTTCTAATGATAATATCAAAAGGATGACAACTAATAATAATTTGGAAAAAGAAAAAAATAAAAAATTGAAAGTTTCTAATGATTCCGGATATTCGTCTTAAATGTTTTATATAATCATTGTTATAAGATCCTTATTTTCTTTTAAAAAATCTTGAAGTGCTGTCACTATAATACTACGATATTTTGGAGATTCACCAAAATTATTACTGTTAAGAATATCCATTGTTATTAATTCTGATGGTATACTTCTAATGTAATCATAAAAACATACTATTATACGAAAGAGTGGAGAAATAATATTTTTAGCATTTAATATTTTATTTTGTTTATTCATTAAATTTCCTTTTTTAGCATTTTGAATTGTAATACTGTTTTTGTACATTATTAAAAAATTATCAGCAAATAAAATTCAAACCATTTTTCGAATTCCATTCATTGCCCAATAATAAAACCATCAGTTCGAAAATTTTCAGTATCTAAAAAGATTTTCACATAATAATGAAAATTATACAAAAAAATGTATTGTATCTTCGCCAATTTTCGTTAAACCATTTGATATTATTGATGTATTATTGCTTGTATCCATATCGGTTTTTAATTGAAATTCTATTAAATATTGGATATATATTTTTATATTTATATTCTAAATATTAATTGATTCATTAATTATGGTGAATTATCTTCATAACATACATTAATTAAACGATATAAATAGGTAAAAAATACAAAAGTTTTAAAACTATTTAAAAGATTAATATCTTTTAAATAAATCATATGAAAGAATGATCCCATTTTTAGCAGCTTCCATTGGATTCTTTGGGTAATATCTCTAATGTAAAATATTAAAAATTTCACCCTATAGAATGCATAATTGTTGGAAAATGAAGATTTTCATTTAAATAATTGGCATATTAGGTTGTTTTATTGTTTCTGATAAAAAATTCTTTACTGCCCATGTATCCTTATTATTAACATTTAGACTACACAATTTAAAATATTAAGATGATATTCACTAATTTTTCTATCAATATTTTTTAATAGAGTCTTCAGTCCATTTTTCAAGTGTAGATGAAAAAATTATTTTCATTAAGTGATTATTAAATTATTTGAGATTTTAATTTTATTATATCCATCTGTGAGTTCTTTTTTCGTGAAAGTTGATGCTGGTGTTAATTTAGTTTTTGTAATTTAGGAATTCAACAATTAAGGATGTGGATAACAGACAGGAAATTCATTCTCAATATTTTCGTTTAATATTCATCATTATACTTCAATATTAAAAGTGATAAAGCTGATGATAGAATTTCTTGAATATTAGTCTTTCCTCCTTTAGGTAAAATACATTAGATTCTCTAATATAAAAAGTCCATATATCATTTTCGTTTATTTTATTGGGAAAAATAATTTCAAATGAAAGCTATTTTACTAAATGTATATGTTATAAACCAATTAGTTAACCGTCGAGGATCATAAAAAAATTGATTTTCATTACTATAGACAGTTTTAGAAACTTAGATGGTAAACATCCTATAATTGCAGTATCTTCTTTAAAATTGTTGGAATCTTGTATTAGTGGCATTGTCTAAATTTCTCATTTAATTTATCATAATTTATTTTCTATTAGCCCATAATATAAAAATTTGACCTTCTGGTGTACTAGTAAATTATTAATTGAATAGAATTTTTTTTATACTTTATATTGCCACATTTATTAAAGGGGTTATTTTTTTCATAAGATGTAACAAAAACTTTAGATGATTTGTTATAAATTATTCATTATTTTATCTTAAAAACTTTAATTATTTTTAAAATAAAAAGAAAACTTCATAGTAGTATAAAATATTCATTTTTATTACTAAGTTTTATTGTTCATACACAGAATAATGTGGAAGAATATATAATAATATTATTATTATTTGTACACCAATCATTGTTTGAGCAACAACATATAACATACAACAACAACAACAACAACACTGCAATAGAGACGACTATTATTAAATCTGAGTTTTTTTTATTCTCAATATCAAGTTGAAGGATAACTGGAGAATATGAAAATGTTTACAGTTTAAAATTTTAATAATTTTTAAATCTTTTAAGTGGTATGACAAAATTAATTGCTAATAGAAAAAAGGTAAAAAATTTTAATAATAATTAATTCTTCAAATATTAGATATCAATTACTAATGAACAATTACATCATTTTATTTAAAATATTTTCAAGGAATCTGATTTATTCAACCAAAAAACACATTATCATGAAATAATATCTTTAATAATATTTTTAAAATTCCAAACAATATTTTAAATATAAATTTCTGTTGAGATTATGTTCTTGGATAATTTATTTAATGTATATGTTTTAAGTAAATTAATAAAATCTATTTGAATTTAATTATATTCGAATTAAATTTGATGTATGTGGAAAAACGTTTAACACCTTATTTAATAACTCAAATATTTTAAAAGAAAATAATTTTAAAATATTAGTAATAAATTACCAAATATTAATGTTTTTACAGATTTATATATTTATTACAAATTATATCACATGTTTCAATTTTTAAACAAATTTAATACTTTCTTTATAAGTGTTAAGTATTCCAATACAATATCGACAATTTGGAATTTATTCTGGTATTATCTATTCAATTTTACCTACTTTTACCTAATATAAATAAATGAATGGGGTATTTCATTAGAAATATCCAATGAAAATATTTAGTAGTCTTTCGAAATATACATGGTTTATGACTCTTCTTATTTGGATTCATGTGAAATAATTTCAAATAAGGAAAAAAATTTTTGTGTAAAAGCATATTGCTATTTAAATACAAATACAAATTTATACAAATCAGGGATCAATGTGTAATGCTATGTTTGTAATTCTGAATATTGAAAAATGTCAATACCAGTTAACTAGACAATTTTACTCCATTCTTTTAATGTATTAGAAATAATACTTGGATTTATTCAAGTAGTTATAATATTAAATTAATAATAAATTGTAAATATAAACTTATTCAGATAAATTTTACTTTCAAGGTGTTGGTATTTTTTACTCTAAAAGGTAATTGTATGATTTATGAACTGAAAAAACTTTTTATTTATATCATACATTCAAATTTATACAAACTGATAAAATTGAAATAATAAATATTATGGGGATTATCAGTTCTTTAAAAATCTATTAATATAGATACTACAATTTTCCCTTAAACGTCAACCATTTAAAATATCAGATATATATTTTTAATTATTTTATTTTATCAATGGATATCTATTAAGTGGTATAATAATATTATTAATCATTTATTTATATAATTTTTATTATTAAATTATATCTAAAGAAATCTTCATTGAAACAGTATAATAATTAAATCACCACATTATTGTAGTTTAGAGGACATAAATATGACTACAATTCTACCTTCATCCACATTATACCCCCTCCTTCATTTCCACCTCCTCACTCATATCCTCCTACACCACACTCCTCCTCCTCCTACACCACCACTCTCCAACCTCCTCCACCTCCTCCACCTCATCCTACACCTTCATGGCATTATAAAGTAATTTTGTTAACTCGTTTGTATCAACCACCACCACACACCTTCATCATCATTAGGTTCCGTCATTAACTGTTATGATTCATATTTATCTATGAATAAAATATAAATAAAAAAATGACAATTGAATATATTACTTATTTCTTATATATTTATTATTATGACAAAATTATTAATATCAGGTGAACATATTCAAAATTTAAAAATAAATTTCATATAATAGCATAAGAATATCATTCAAATAATACAATAAAATGGGATAATTATTATTAATAATAATAACAAGTAGAAAATAATAATCCTTTATTATTTATTTTATCAACTAAATGTCAATAATAATACAAATAAAAAATAATTATGTAAAATATGGGAAATGAAATTACATACATTAATAAATGAGGAAATTATATGAAAAAATGTTGCATTTCTCTACCTTATCCTCTTTTTGATAAAAAATAATGGAGATTTTTAATGAATGCTATTCGAACTGGCAAGAAGGATATTGGTTTGAAGTTCCATCTTCATTGTCAAATTTTTCTATTCCTTCCTGTCCATTAACTTTAGGTAAATTGATATGGGACGAGTATTCATTTAAGTGTAAATGTACTACACATGGATTTTTTGAAGGTTTAAATTGTGATCAGCCTACTGACAAACTTACTTATATTAATGGGTGTAGTCGAATAGGATGGTCTCAAGATTCAAATAATGTCGATATTTCTACATTTAATCCAATTAATGATGGTGTATGTGTAGAATGTTCCATGCCAGGAATGTTACCAGTAATTGGTGAAAAAGATAATGATGGACCGGCATGTATTCATGTATATAATAATAATAATAATGATAATTATGATGATAATTTTAATACAAATACTTTTAATGACAATAATGAAAATTATGTTGATAACTTATCGATATATGTAAAGGATCCATGTATATTTGATGTTTTAAATATTAATAATAAAAATCTTTCAAATAAATTCGTAAAGGGATATGGTTGTTCTTGCGATTATCACAGTGGGTATGTAGAAGTAAAAATACCTGCCTTAAATAATTTATTTCGTGAAAATAAACTTATAAGTAATGCATGTTTAAAAATCGGACATAAATATAATATGCTTGTCCCTCATCGAACAGATTTAGCCTACTATACTTTAGGCTAATAATGCAAAACCATTACAGACTCAAACTTATTCACATGTAGAACCTATATTTTTCCCCAAAAAAAAAAAAAAAATATAATTGAAATGAGAAATCATAAATGAACCGTCCTTCTCCTCTTCTCATATGAACTTTTAATTGATCAACCATCAATTGCTGAGGTTCATCCTTATGACTGGATGAATCGACATATTAAATCTAGTTATTATCAACCCATTTTAAGAATAAGAAATACTATTGATGATTGGCCAGTAGTAGATAAGTTTAATTTCGGTAATCATTATAAAACGTCGTAAAGGAAAACTTATCCTGTTACTGCTTATCGGTCTTCTAGTAGTAAAGGTTTTGAGGAACAGGGTGGGGGGCACTTTTATGAGACACAGAAGAATCGCACCTTTCAAATGTATTTGGGGGCACCTGTTGTATATAGTTTATATTGAAAATAAGTAAATGGAATGATTAACTACTCTTAATCCTCTTGGAGTTACAAAAGAATGGTATTTTGGAGCAACAATGTTAACTCAGCCTGGTGAAAAAGTTCGTTTAGATACAAGAGGCCGATTTAAATATAAAGAAGATCTTAAACCTGAGGTTATACCACCTGATTTTAAAGAATTAATTAATCCAAAAAACATTGTAAAAAATCTTCCTCCAATTGTTTATGTGTCATATACAGTAGATTATTAAAATGTAATAATAATATATTATTAACTAGTTTTGTTATTTGTTTCATTTAGTATATGATAAATAATATCTGAATAAATTTTTTTATTTAAAATACTATCACCTAAAATATAGGCCAATCCCATTAAAATTAAAGTAGCTGTTATAATTTTTATAATATTTTCACTTATTTTTTTATTTTTTAAAAAAATAGGTTTTTTATTTCCAATAAAAGGATTATTATTATTAGTGTCATTCATTTTTTATATATTTATCTAAAAAAATACAGAAAATAAGATTTATTTTTTTTTTTTACTCTTCTAACATTTCATTAGGTTCAATATCTCTCTTCTTATTTTCTTTACATAAAGAATAAGTATTAATTATTGATTAATAAACATTGTCAAGGAGCAAGCTAAGACCAATAATACCATTGATATATTCCTACTTCATATTTTGTATGATAGGTTCCATCTGTATATTCATTACTTTAGGTGAGAATGGTGATACATTATATTTCATTCATAACTGATGTTATAACAATAATTAGACATGATGCCAGAAGTAATATTAAATTAAGTAAGTGATTATTGGCATTTCCGAACATATTTCTTTCTTTTGTTTTTTTATTATATAAAAAAAAAATATCAATGGCTTTAGCCTAGATATATAAAATGTATTTAACATAAGAGAAAAAATTTTTTTTTAAGAAATTATTTAATTTCTATATATATTAACTTTTGCTAGAAAGAAATCAAATTTATAAGTAATATTATAATCATAAATAAATTGCAAACTTTTTTTTAATTATTTAAAGATTTTAATAAAATGTTAGCAGAGAAACAATTTTTTTGAGCATATGATGCCAATAGATTGAGGGTTCATTTTCTGTAAGTTATGATGGATGATTTAAGAGTTAAAATAAAAACAATATGTAATATAGTTAATTAATAAACAATAAAATTTAAATAAACTTATTAAAGCTGTATAATATTTGTACCTAATACATAAAAAGACATTAGTATACCAACAAAAAATGATATTTCATTATAGAAAAAGCCAATTTTTCGTTGTGTAGATGGAAGATGATGAGCTAATATGTGCATCATTATTAGTAATTATTTTTTTAGGGAATTAGTAGATGGTAATAATTGTTTTCATAAATGAAGGACTGCCTGTTTCCAAAGGTACCCAATAGGAATTCTCATGCATAGAATTAGAAATTCGTAAATCTGCCCAATGTTGGCTGAGGTAAAAAAATAAGGTGATGGTTACTGTAGATGTAGATAGTGAAGCCATTATATATTTTTTTTCATTTATTTTTTTAAATATAAATTCAATTAATTTATCAAAATTCTAATGGTATAAAGTGTTTTAAGTCTATTATTATTTTAAATGTAAAATTGCATCTTTTAAATACATAAATGGATTTCGTTCGAAATCTATTAAATGATTAAAAATAAAACGGATTTTTATATTTAGTCGAAAAGATATTTCTTTACAAAAGTTAATCTATATCTTTAAAAAAAAATTAGAACAGATTCCTCTCGAATGTTTAAATTGAATAAGTTTATTTGAATTCTTAATTCTATAAATAACTGTAATTACTCTTATACATTTTATTATCCAGACCTTATCCATTGTTCTATTATTCAAAATTTTATCAAAATAACTATTGTTATTTTCCTTCTTTTCCATTTATATAATTGTTAATAATCTTTAAAAAGGTCTAAATGAAAACAATGAGTTTTTCTATAAATTCTCTAATTAGTAGTATATGTAATTCTTTTACAATCAGTTTTTCTATTTTCCTCTTGGTTAGAGTATATTCTCCCTTTGCAGTGTTTCCATTACCAAAAAATACATTGTGTGGACTCATATGTTAAAATATTCATTTATGAAATTTTACTATTATACATGAATATATTATCTAAAGAATTAGATTATAATTTTCAAATAACGTATGCAGGTGGAAGATTATGAGTACTTTACAAGTTTTTAAAATTTCTTCTTTTTGTGTACCTTTGACATTAGTTAGGCATCTATATATAATATTCATATGACGTCTGATCTTTTGTTAATGCTAGTTTTTTGTTTTAAATTAAAATTATTATTATTATTATTATATTTAAATAACAGGGATATTGGTATGTTCGTAATGGAACTTTTACAATGGTGGAAGTTTACCAGTAATTCAATTTTAAACTAAATTTATATGTTATTTTTATATAATTTTTAAAATAAAAAAAAATTATATATTAAAATAAACAAAATAAATATGCGTTCACAAAATAATAACAGCAGTGTACTATGGAAAATGAGAATAATACTTTGTTACCCCACACACCAAGACAACATACAACAACAACATTCCTCCTCTCCCTATTCTCATTTTACATCTGAAAATAACCCAATTAAGGAAATGTCCTCTAAGAAAATACAAATGAATAAACTTTATTTATCTCTTATAAAATTTAGAGAGAAGAAGAAGAAGGAAGAAGAAAGAAGAAGAGAAGAAGAGAGAAGAAGAAGAAATGAATACTAATTATAAAAAATTCTCAAAATTTAAATTAGAGCAGCCGGTCACTAAGTATCTAATTTAATAAAACAAAAGAAACTTTCTGAATACATAAATTATTCAAATGAAAAAAATAATTTTTAATTATAATTTTAACTTGTTTTCTTTGGACTTTTTGGGATAATAATTGGTTATTAGGATTAATTTACTTTATTAACAATATTTTTAATCAAACCTGTTCTATAAGTAAAAATATTGCCTTCTTGGATTATTGGGTGTAAAATTGACATTATAATAAATAAAAAAAAAATGGACATTTGTTATTCAAATGATACTTCACCTACAGATTATTAAAATTAAATTGTCCTCTCCAGATTTTTATATAACATCTCTTATAACAATTTAATAAAGATTACAAGAAAAATATTATACGTTTGTATTAGTGTGTTATTTCAAAAAATTACACACACATGAAACAAAGTAAGAAAAGCTATTGTAAATATTAATAACATTAACATTTTTTCAATATCATTAAGTGAAATATTTTTTTTTATCAATGAGTATATTTTAATGAGTAATAGAATAAATCCACAATATATTTGTATTCAATTTAAAACAAAATCTGATATTGTAATTTCATCTTTAACAATAAATAAATAATAATAAATTTCATGGAAAATTATTTATTCTTTAATTAAGTACTCCTATATATAATTAAAATAGCAAATTAAAATTAGAAAATATTACAATTTGTCAAGAAATTATTATTGTTAAAAGTTTTTTTTTTCTTAATATTTCATTTATAAATAGTGTACTACATTTCAATAATAAAAAAAAATGAAAAAAATAGGATTTTTATTACATTTGGTAGCAGTCCAAATAACATCATTATTATCTTCATCTTTAAATGATGATAATTTTAAATGTCGTCTTATTACTGGTTCTAAAAATATTATTACAAATAATAGTGTAACATTAATTAATTTAGATGTTACAAAAAAAGGGGGGGGGATGTGAATATAACAAATATAATAATAAATATTCAATGTTTTATGGCAATGTTTATAATGGAAAAATCTCATATTACTTTTACTATTAGACTGTTGTGGAAAAAGTGGTAATGATACTGAAATTTTAATACTAAAATAACATGGCCAAATAAACCGATTATTTCAAATAAGATTAGAAATTTCTTTTTGTAATTTTATTATTCTATTTCCTCCTCTACCTCAACATTTTGAAAAACAAGAACAAGAACAATATAATGATAGTAAAATTATATTTTTATTATTAAAGCATTTACATTTTTATTATTAATAATACAAAAAATTACAATAAATCAATTTAAATACTTATAATAACCAATTGCTCTCTTTTTTAAAAAAAATTTCTTCTTCAACAATTGAAGAGTATTCATTAATTAAAGTTTTATTTAAATTTTATAAATGCAATAATATTTCAAATATATAATTTTAAAGTTAACTTAATGGATTTTATATTTTTTCTATTATTATATATTTAATATTTATTTTTTGTGTTTATTTGGAACACATTTATACTGTATTATACCAATATAGAAAATAGTAATAATGTTTTAAAAATTTAAAAAGAAAAAAATGATTTGGTAGTTAAGTTATATTTTGTAATTAAAAAAAAAAAAAAAAAACCAAAAAAAAAAACCCAAAAAAAAAAAAAAAAAAAAAAACAAAAAAAAAAAATTAATTTTTTTTCTTTTATTTTTCTTTTTTATTAGTTCTTATATTATCAATTAATATACATCTGTATATATAGTATCATCATCATTATCGTAGTTTCATAGGTTGCACACTTTTTTTGAATCTGAATCTGAATTTTTTCTTTTTTTTCTTAAATCTTCTCTTCATCTTAGTTTGATAAATCATCTTTTTTCTTTCTCTGCTTTTAACAGAATTTGGATCATCTTTTTTCTTAATATGGATTTTTTAAATCTTCTTCTTTTTTCTTTGTCTTCATTTCTTTATCTTTAATTGAAGTTTTTCTTTTTTCTTTCTCTTCAGTTTCTTCTTCTCTAATTGTAGTTTCTCCTTCATCATCACTTTTTTAGGATTCATTTGATTAATTAAATGTAGAAATCTAAATAGTCAACTTACTGGTTATCTTCTTTCATCTTCTTAAAATACATATTAATTTCTCTATTAGCTTTTTCAATATTCATTTTTCATATAAGAAATTTGTATCATCTAATAATTCTGTCTTTTTAATATAATTATATTTTTTTATTATTTGATGGATAAATAAATTTTATAGATTTCATTTTCATTAATAATAGACAAAGTATGTAAATGGTCATATCGACAGGACATATCATTATTAGGCTATTTTTATTTTCTAATTTTCCTGTTGAAGTATTATTGAAATCAAAAGTTTATCCAAAAAACATTAGATTTATCACGCAATTGATATTTAGATAATTTGATAAAGGTATACAAAATTCTTCTAATATTACATTTACTTAGACATTTATAAATTTAGCAGAAATCTTGGATGATATTATGTAAATAATTAATTGAATTATTTAATTTCAATAATTCTGTTTTAGCTGATACTTAAACATAGATGAGACATATTTTTCATTATTTTTAAAAAATTTCTTCCAAAATGATTATTATTATCAATATTTTTGTTTTTAAATATTGTATAATATATTGTACTATTGTTGTAATTACTGATGCTAAAATTGATAGAGTGAGTTGGAATCATTAATTTTCATTGCTATTTTAAAGTTTGACCATTTTGTCAGTTCATTTGACAATTTTCTTTTTTGAGCATTTAAAATTTCTATTTTGCTAATAACTTTAATATTTGGATTATATTTTAAATATTTTATTGTTTTATAATAAAATTGTGGAAGAGTTATTTTTGTTTTACTTACATTTTTATATGTTAAATATAAGAATAAATAAATGTATAAGCTTAACGGAGTTCAACCTCAATTTCTATTTAGAGATGAAAGATTGCATTTTCTCACAATCTTTAGCTATATAATTAGTAATGATTTTATTTTTTTTTTTCAATAAAGAGTAATCTATTATTAATTTCAATTGGTACAATTTTCTTTTCATTTTTAATTAAAATTTGTGTCAAAAATGTTGTAACTAAATCTAAATTTAATTTTTCTTTTTCTTTTCTTTCATTTTCAAATTCAATCATTAATTTTTTCCTATAAATGTAAATAATATCAAATATGCTTTTTTCAAAATCATTTTTATTATATTGAGTATATAAAGATAAATTACTTAAAATAATATTTACAATGCTATCTATAGATACAATTTGATCAATATTAGTCTTAATATTTTCCACAGTCTTACATAAATCTTCAATATTTTTTTTTATTGTGTTATTATAATATTCTAGTGAATTATTAAGTTTTTGTAAAGTATTATTATTTTCAAATATTTTTAAATTTAATTCATTTATTTTTACCTCACATTCTTTATCTTTTTTATTTATTTCTGATATTAATTCATTTATTTTTACCTCACATTCTTTATCTTTTTTATTTATTTCTGATATTAATTCATTTATTTTTACCTCACATTCTTTATCTTTTTTATTTATTTCTGATATTAATTTATTTATTTTTATTTCTTTATCTGGTTCATTTAATTTTACCTCACATTCTTTATGAGTTTCAGGTTTTAATATTTTCACTTTTTCTTTATCAAAAGGTAATTGATTTTTTGGTATTGGATTTACCTTTGCACTTTTATTTATTATTTTCTTTTTTAAATTTTTTAATTCTACATCTTTTTGTTTAATACTTAAATTTAATTCTTGAATTTTATTGGTATGTTTTTCTAATTCCTTATTTTTTTCTTTAATGTTTAATTCATGTTCCTTTAATAACTTTTTATTTTTAATCTCGTTTTGTTCGATACTTAAATTTAATTCTGTAATTTTATTAGTATATTTTTCTAATTCTTCATTTTTTTCTTTAATACTTAATAATTTAATATTTTCAAGTTCATTTAATAACTCTCTCTTTTTAATCTCGTTTTGTTCGATACTTAAATTTTGTTGTTTTATTTTAAATTCAAGTTCATTTTGTTTTAATCTTAAACTTTTTAATTCTGTATCTAATTTTTCTATTTTACTATCTTTATATTTTATTTCATTTTCAAGTTTACTTTCTTTTAATTTTAATTCATTTTCAGATTTTTCAATTTTACTATGAAGTTTACTAATTTCATCATCTTTGTTATTCATCAATTCATAATTTTGTTTTTGTTTATTTAAATAATCTATTATTTTTTCCTTTTTTTTAATTTCGTTTAAAAAGTCATTGTTTTCAGAAATTAATGAATCGTTAATTTTTTTTTGTTTTTCAAGATTTTTCTGAAGTTCAATTATTTGAATACTATATTTGTTTTTTTCTTCTTTTATTTTTTGTAAATCATTTTCATGTTCTTCATTTTTTTTCTCATATAAAATTAATTTTCTATTACATACTTCTTTTTCATCACTAATTATTATTTTTTCTTCTGTTATATTTTTTAAATCAATTTCTAATATCGATATTTTGTTTTTTAATTGTTTTAAGATTTCTTTATAATTTTCATATTCTTCATTTTTTTTCTCACATTCCAGTAATTTATTAAGACATTTTGATTTTTCATCATTAATTTCTACAATATTTTTTTCTAATTTATTTATTTTTATGTTTAATTTTTCTAATTCTTTAAAATTTTCTAAATTATTTTCTCTTTCTAAGTTATTCTTTTCTCGTTTTAATATTTCTAATTCTTCCATTTTATTATTTAAATTTTCATCGCATTCTGAATATTTTTTATTTAAGTCTTTTTTCTCTAATGATAGTGTATTTTTTTCACTCTCTAATTTTTTATTTTCTGTTTCTAATTCTTTAATTTTATCATTTAATTTATTTATTTTATCTTTAATAATATTCATTTCTTCAATTTCTTTATCAAGTTTTATTTTTAGTCTATTTTTTTCGGAATTTAATTCTATTAATTTATAATTAACATCATGTAAATCTTGTACACACTTTTTAAAGAGTTCTTTTTCTTTTGAAAAATTAAGCATTTCATTTTTATTATCTTCTTCGTTACTTAAATCTCTTTATTTAAATTTTCTTTTTGTTCTTTACAATGATATAAATTTATCTTCTGACTAAAATATAGAGTCTCAAATTATAATTTCTATAACTTTTAACCAAATCATGCCCCCCCCCCCCCCCCCCCCCCCCCCATCCACTATTTCCACCCCCCCCCCTCCCCTTGTTAATTCTGTTTTTTATTATTATTCTTCTATTAATTGTAACATTTTTTTATATTTATTATACATTAGACATCATAAGACGTTGGTACAAGTAGTAAACCAGCTGCCAAATGAAATAGCCCAGTCTGTCTATTATATCAGAGTTGCCGTCTCCTCCCTAATCGTTTTCTTCACTCCTGACCTCTCTCTCGCGTCCACTTGCTTACAGAGAACCGCTCTAATCGTCTCCTGCCCTCCGCCTCAGCCAACTCCCCCACCTCCCTCTACATCGCACTGCCGCTCCTCCATTAGTTGTTCTTCGAATTTTTTTAGGCAAAAAAAGTTTATTATTCAGTCATTCGTATATATCGGTCAGTAATATCAAACATTTTAAGGATATTATTTAAAAGTAAAATAGTTTGTTGATCATTATTATTGATATCTTCATTTAATAATTTTTTTATTTCTATTCTCTCTTTTATTCCAATCCAAAATAAAAAGAAATTACTTATTAAGTATTAATGAAACAATATTAGGTGTAGTCATTTTTTTTTTATTTATTTATTATTACAATATATCCTTTATTAAAATAAATTAAATGATATTATTAAGAAAATTTATTGCATCATTTTCATTTTCTCAAAATCTTTAAACAACAAAAAATTTTCATTATAAATATTATGGGAAAGCAGCATCAGTATAGTAGTAGTGTTTGTTTTTACTCCCCTTTTAAAAACTGATGCTGATGATGCTGCATTTTCTGAATGATTAAAAATATCTTGTATCATTTTTATTTTACATTTCCCTTTTCCCCATTTTTTTCCCTTTTTTTAAGACATTCTTTATTAAAAAGCATTTATTAAAATTACTTTTTTTTTTTATTGTAGACTTTATCTAAATTCTTTTTAATTACTTTAGGAATTTTTTCTTTTATTTTCCCCTAATTTTTTACATATATTTGTAGTTGATAAAAAATTTTTTATAGCATTTTGGGGCAGTCTTTTGTATATTTCTTGCTGGAATATCCGAATAAAAAACCGAATCAAGATTGCGTAAATAAAGAATCAATTTTCCTTCAATTTACCCCAAATCAGCTATATCAAATGAAAATGGGTTAACAGGTATTTTCTTTCTATTTTATCTATAAAAGTTTACTATCATATGGAATTGATGAAGTCCAAAAAACCGTTAAATTTAGATTTTTTAAATAAATTTTCCTAAAGGGGTTGGAATAAATTTTCCCTTACTAGCAACAGCAGTTTCTTTAGTTTCAAAGGACAAAATAACTCCAATGAAATGTTGCATTAAAAAATTCATTAAAAAAATCTTTTCCCTCATACCATAATATTTTTTACTAAATTTTTTTGACAATTTTTAGTACATTGTTTTTCTTTTGAGGGTCGACAACTAGCAGCACCCATTTTCCCTTACCTTTTTCATCTATATTTTTTAGTTTTGATTTGGGATTCAAAATTTTTATAAAAAGGGAATTTTTAAAAATTCTTTCAAAATTTTTTATACTTTCATTAAACTTATACCAATATTTTATTAGGCACAGTCTATAAGTTTTTCAGATCCACCCT
>NC_069485.1:20275247-20305152 GCF_026875155.1 Cherax quadricarinatus
TGGTTTTTTTTTAAAAATTTTATGCACCCTAAAATATAAAATTTTAATGAAAATTATAATTTAAAAAAAAGAATAAATACTTAGATCTAGTTTTTTTTTCTACTTTACCAACAGTGTACTTTTAAATTTGCTAGTGTGATGAAACAAAAAAATATTCTTATGTTCACCTATTGAATTTCAACTATATTTTTAAAGAAATTAAAAAATATTATTGAAAATAAAAAAATACTCAATTCCTTCAAAAATTTTTTGTCTTGAAAATCATGAAAAAATGAAAAAAAGGCGCCCAATTTTATTTACAAAAGTTTCATTTAAATAATTTGAAGATAAAGGGAAAGTAAAAACCCTAGCTGATCTTTTTAGAAAACTAGTGCAGATGAATAGCTCACCCTATTTAGAAATAATAAAAAAAGTATTCTTTTCCGGATCACTTCTTTAACTATTTAATACAGATACATATAAATTCCCTCAATTTTATGGTCCAAAGGATGGGGACCTTTTTTTGGAAAATATTTATAGTTTAGCTGAAAAAGGAGAATTAAAATGTTTAAAATTAAATTGTGAAAAATTAAATATACTCTCTTGCTACTTATTTTTACCATACATTATTCCTGTGCAATATGTAGAAATTTTATTTCTTAATATTAAACCCCAAGTAAAAATATTAGAAAATTTATTGATAATAAAAATGTAAACCAACAATTTTTTACTAAAAATCTAAAAATGTTCAGAAAAATTTAAAATTTTAAATTTAAATAGATTTAAAAAAAAAAATATTTAAGGGGAATTTACATTCGAACATATCAGTTTTGAGTGCCCTTTTTTTTTTTAAATTCTCATAATTTTCATTAACTCCATTGGGAACTCTGGCAGAAGATTAAATAAATGCCATTTTTAAATACTATTAAATTCAAAAATTTTCTGTAATTTGATAAATGAAATAATAAACAACCCTAGCCCTTAAAAAATAATGGGGTAAAAACCCCCCCAGTTTCGTTCGTTTTTCTCACACTACATTTTTTTGCGACTCGTAAATTTGGGCCCTGGTCCTGCCTTAAGATCATTGGCTATATACCCAAAAATTTTTAAAAAAGTTTTTTAGATAGTTTGCAAGTAACATTGTTTTGATCGGGTGGTGTTGGGATTGGGCTGGTGACCTGTACTAGACATATAGAGACCCTTGACTATCAAGGCTATCAAACATGAAGTTTTTAATTTTCATCAGAAATTTGGATAGTATACACTGGTGCTGAAAAAAAACCAACATGAATTTAAGAGTATCCGTATCTTTTTGAGATTGTTATAAAGAATGATGACAGTTTAATACCCTTCCCCCCCAAACATCAAATGTAATAAAAATTTTTAAAAGTTTTTGTTCCCTTTTTTAAAGCTGAAAATTTTTATTTAAATTTTTTATAAATGTGTTTGTTGTTGAAACAGTTCTTCCAGATACATCCCATCTAAAGTAAACCCATTAATATTATTATCATCATCGAAAGTAAAAATTTAAAAGTCTCAGGCGATCCCCCTTATAGGGCCTGGTCTCCCTGGTTCTGTACCCCATAATCAGTGAAACCACCCCCCCCTGTTCGTCCTTTGAAAATTCACTCACAAATTGTGAAAATGAGGGCCATCTTGCCCACCAAAATTTTAAAGAATAACTTATTTAAACTTGGTAGAGTTTGATGGTTTTTCTTAAGAATATTTATCTATTTCCCTCCCAACCTAAAATCCCTTTTCCCCTGAATGGGTTGAATAACGAAAAAGCCCCTTTCCCTTTTCTCCCAAGTTTTTCCGTTTAAAAAGTCTAAAACTCCCTAAATTTTGAAGTCTTGGATTTTAAAAAGTATTAGCGAATTGTCTCCAAAAGGGGCGACACCCCCTACAAAGGCCCGCACATTTCCAGAAGGAGTGTCCCCTTACGTTGATTGGTTTTGGAATTTGGCCCTTTTTATTGGAATTCTGCAATTGATGTGTTAATAAAACTAAAAAACCACGAGGGGGAAAACCCTTTATCAGTGTGAGTTTTAGAAAACTGAAAAAGTTTGGCATCCAAGACATAATTCATGGCCTACTTTCCCTTTTGTACCCAAATTTAAAAAAACCCCTTTTATTGTTTTTTTACCCAACTCTATCTTTTTAAGTGACGAGGATTACTTGTCCCTTTTTTTTTAAGGAAAAATTTCAACTCAAAACTTTTTTTCAAAAAATTTTTGGGTTTTAAATTTGTTTTTTTCCAATTTTAACAAGTTTTTTTTAAAAAATTGTATTGTTTTCAAAAAAAAATAAGACATTGTTTAAAAGAGGATTAAATTTAAATTTTTTTATTGCCCAAATTTTTTTTAAATTTAAAAATTTCATCTAAAAAAATAAATGAATTTTTTTTTTATCTTTTTGCTTATTTTTTTAAAACCCAATTTAAATTGTTTTAGTCCCAAACGTAAATTTTTGACAACTTAGAAATTTATCTTATGGAATTTAAATTTGCTTTTCGATGTGCATTTTATTCTTTTTATCATAAATTTTAGCATATTTCTTCTTTTTATGCTACTAAAGGGAATTTTTTTAAATTTCAAAAAAAAATAATTCGCGGGTTTTTTGCTTTCATTAAAAAAAATTAGCATCCATAAAGTGGTTAGTTTGGGTTCTTAAAAAATTTAAATTTTAATTTAATATAAATTTATTTGATTTTTTTTTTTAAATTAAAAAAAATAAAGAAAGAAAAATTCATATTGTCTTTATTAATTAAATAATTTATATTTTATTAATTTAAATTTAAAATTGAAAAAATTTTTTTCAATATTTTCAAAATTTTTCAGTAAATTTATGTATATTTTTAAATTTTTTTTTCGATTTAAAATAATTGAATGGGATTTTTTTTTTTCATTAATTTCCCCTTCCCCTTGTATTATACTATAAGAAAAATTTTTGTGTTCCTTTTTTGGAAAAATTTTTTGCTAATTAATTTTTTTCATTTTCTAATAAATCATAAACATCATTATTTTTTTTTTAAAAGGTGGTATTTTTTAAAAAAATTTTATTTTGCAAATTTTTTAAAATTTTTTATAAATTTTTTTAAATTTAAATTTTTTTTTTTTTTAAAAAAAATTTTTCAATAATAAAGTTGCAAATGGGAAAACGGGAAAAGACATTGTATAATTTGTTTGTTAATTTGAAATTTAAATTTGTTATATATAGAAAAATTATATTTTTTTAAAAATATTTTCAGTATTTTGCTTAAATTAAAGGATAAAATTCTCCAAATAAGAGATGATGAAAAATAAAAAGGTAAAAATTTTCTTGAATTTTTAATTGATGATTTAAAGGCCATTTGTAGAGAAGCATTTATTTTCTTTATATGTGAGAAAAAAAAATGAATAAAATTCGAGATCCAAAGAAAATTTTTTCTGGGATAATTATAATATTTTTTTAATTAGTTATTATATTTATTTATATTAAAAAAATTATTGTTTACCCCATTTATCATCTTTAAACAATTTTTTCATAAATTTCAGAAAAAGGAATAATTAAAATAGGTTGTAATAATAAAGAAAATGGAATTATGCTATAGCTATTGCTAATTTTTATGTGGTAAACCCCAAACGTAATTACTTTTTATCTTTTTTATTGTTCCATGGAATGTTAAAATACAGGAGTAAACTGTTAGGTCTCAGAATAGTTGATAATTCGCCATCCTGGATTACAATTAATAATTTGAAAAAGTTTAAATAGATTTAAAAATTAGATATAATGTTGGAATTACCAATAAAGTTAAAGTATCATATAAAGAATGAAAAAAAAGTAAGAATTAGTTATTTTCTTATTAATTATGATATATTTATTTTTTTAAAATTGAAAATTGACCAGAATTTCTTAATTTCAATTGTTAGTATATATGTATTTTCAAAATTTTTAAAATGAGACAGTAATGATAAAAATTTTTTTTTATGATCCCCTTCTTTAAAATGTTTTTGATCTATTTTCCTTTTGGGTAATAAATTTGAATTTACTTTTCTATAAAATCAACTCAATTTTTTTAATAGTGAAAAAAGGATAATTTTGTTTAAAAATTTTAAACTTTTCTAAATTAACTTTTTGGTACACTTTTAAAATTTTTTAAAATAAGCATTTATAAAGACTTAAAACTTTATTTAGTTGTTAATTTTTTAATGTCGTCTGTTATAAAAGATGATATTTGTATAAATATTTTATATTTTCGACTTATAATTAAGGGGAAATTTCCCAGAGATGGTTATAGAAGTGAATTTTTGAATATAAATTGATGAGTAAAAGGCATAGTGATGGAAGAAACATTTAGGTGTCTGTAAAAAGAATTTGGTCCTGAGGAAAGAAGGGAATTTAAAATATTATTATAGTTTTAAATTATTCTTTATTATTAGTTTTTGAAGCTTCAATTTATGAATTTCAGAGAGGAAAAAAATTAGGTGTAAAAAATGAAAATGGAATTATGTTAGAGGGCAAATTGTGGTGGGGAAACACCAATCAGAGAATTACTTTTTATCTTTGAATTAGGGGGGTTCCGGGGAAATGTTAAAAACTGTTGTAAGGGCTCGGGAAGGGTTGATATCTTCCGGATTAGACAGAATGGAAAAATAAATGACTTAAAGTTATCATGTAAGTTGGAAACAATACGGGGTAAGGGGTAGGCCTAAAGAAGGTTTATTATTTTTAAAGGATGTTTTGTGTGCAGGGTTGAACTTCCCAGCAAGTCATACAATTGAGATAGTTTTTGCAAATGTAAAGGGAAGTGGATAAAATGGCTTTTAATACTTGATCTTTGGATTTAAAATGTTAAAATTTAGAATGTATTCTCTAGAAACCAGCCCGGACTTGTTAGATGGAAAGGGTAATTTGTTGAAAGGGGGTATACTAATAACTTTTGGGCAGTTTAAAAATTTTACTAAGCATTTTGGCAAGACAGTATATTAATGTGTGTAATTTTTCCTTAGGACCCGCCTTGATGAAAGGCGGATGATGATAATGAACATGATTTAATCTCATATAATAAAGTTCTGAATCACAATTGACTCCATAATTGACAATTAGTACATTCAACCTCAAGACCTGTAAGATTGGATTGGCGGTTTGTAGTATGATTAATTTGTAGTTTTATGTTAGCACATTCAGCCTCAAAACCTGCAGATTAGATTGGCAGTTTATAGTATGATTAGTTTGTAGTTTGATGTTAGAACTTATGTCTCATAACTTATAGGTGTTATTCTAATTTCACCATTATCTAAAAATTATAAATCATTTTAGAAAAAATCTTTCTATAATGGTAAATTATTTTATATGATGATATAAAATATTTTGCCATCATTGTTATGGGGCTATAGGACCCAACATGTATTTATAAGTAACAGTTACTATAATAATACCTAATTATATTGAATTGATGGGGACTTTGCTCTAAATGTCAGAAGGACTGATCAACCTTATGACTGAGAGGCAGCTGGGTCAAACCTATTTTTCTCAATATAATAGGTTATACTATAGACACATAAACACACAATTTAAATATGTAGTTTATAAAGTTGTATTTCTTTTTGTAAAAGTAAAATTAAGGTGTGGTAGAATTGTGGTAACTGGAGAATTGTGCTTGGCAACAGTCTTTTGTTTTGGTGGGAGGAGCTTAGCCAGGCTCTCTCTCTCTCTCCCTCTCACTGACTCCCTCTCTCTGTGGCTGACCTTCAACCTGGCAGGATCTCTGGGTCCTTCTCCTATCTTTTGGGGCATCATTGTGTGCTCCAGGGGGTGAGTTTTTATAATTTAAGTTTTGGCCACCATACCCAGGGTGACTAAAGTGTGTCAAAACACTGGTTAGCCCAGAGTTATGTCAGGAAGAGTGAAGGACAAGAGTTGTTGCAACACACCATGTGGAGCACAGGCATGGAGTGTGTAGATTTTGTTTTGAAAATGGAGGCTGTGATTGTATATTCTATACATATCTATTGAGAATACAGTTATATTTTTATAGTAGTAGTTTACATAACCTGTGAAGAGGGCTGGTGAAAGGGTATCAGAGACACTAAAGATGATCAGCCATGATGTAAGTATTACCCCTAGACAAATAAGGCCATTAAGTAAAAGCTACCCCACACTAGAACATGTAGTGAGAACCTTACTATCAAAGTAATAAGGGACAAACCAACGTAACATGGGGGCCTGTCCGGGAGAGTTATTTGACTGCTAAAATAACTCAAAACATTCTTTGAACTATATGTGCTGGTATGGGGTAATAACAGTTGCATGTTTCTGGTAGAAGATTTACCAAGGTGGGTCAGTGGAAGTGTTGTTTTTCATATATTAGTTTATAGGTTGTTTTTCTCCTAAGGTGGGGAAAGGGAGTAACACATTTTTGTTGTGGTTATGGTAAGTGCTATGTGCATAGTTTACATTCAATTTGTGTTATTTTATGTGCTGTGGGAAAACTTTGCCCACTGATACTGTAAGAGGGAAGCAAGTGTTTAAAGATAAAACTATGTCAGAAGATGAGTCTTCAGATTTTTAGGCTTTAGGGAAGAAGGTAATAATTCATCAGTAAACATGCCTGTTAATAGTGAAGATGAGGAATCACCTATCCAGGAGATATGGAAATGGAGAGAATGAGGACTGAAATTAGCTGTACTAGAGGCTGAATGAAAATTAATGAAAGCTAAGGGGAGAGAACTTTCAAAGATTAGGAGGTTCTGAACAAGAGCCTGAGCAGTACTTTAACATAACTAAAGCTGCCAAATTTTGTCCTAAGGTTTACAGAGAGTGACCCAGATAGATATTTTCTTTTTTTGAGAAGATGCTTTGGAAAAGGATGGCCCAAACAGAAGTGGGTACCTAGTTCGCACAAACTTGTGGGTAAAGGATTCAGGAGAGTAGAGACTCTGGAGGGGCAGATTTTTGATTAGGGATAAGATTAAAGAGGAAGTATTGCTTGCTTACCAATGATACCTGAGAAATATAGACAAAAGTTCAGGAATCAAAAATTTCAGGATGGGCAGACCTTAACTGAGTTTGGGAATGAGAAACTGTTCCTTTTTAAGAAATGGGTTTTTCTAAAGGAGTTAATAAAGACTATAACAAATTAGTAGATCTGATGTTTCATGAGGAATTGTACAATACAATCCTGTTGACCTCAGAGAAATTTGGAGGACAAAAACCCAGGTAATCTTTCAGAAGCACTGGATCTAGGTGACCGATTTTTGGCTCGCAGGAATTGGTAAGTAAAACAGTCATGCTGCTTCTGAAAATTTCCCCACTCATTCTAAACCTTATTCCAAGTCTTATGGTCATAAAGGTAAGTGGGACAAGAATTTTCAGGAACAAATGAAGGCTGAGGTGCCCTATAAAATAGAAGGAAAAGGTAAGTCAGCTAGAGTTCAAAATTTACCTAGACAATCAGATAATGTTTCAGGTCCTCGAGTAAACAGTACCAGTCTACACCAAATGGTAAAAATACCTTTAAGAGTTATGCCTGTTACTACTGTAACAAACTGGACACACTCAAAAGTTTTGCTGGTCAAGGCGGCGGATCAGGAAAGGGAGGAACCACCCCAGAGGACTCTAACTGCAGAGATACATCCAGTTGCTGCATTAGGTCTTCAAGGCAAGGTGAGGAGGAACCTTTGGATCTAGACCCAGGATGTGTATATTTTCTAGTAGGTCTGCAGTTGGTTTGCAAAAGGATGTAGGCAGAGTTAAGAACATACTGTCCTTGAGGATGGATGTAGCACCTACTCTTTGCTATGTGCTGGAGTGCTGCCAGTGTTAAGGATACCTATACTGGGGTAGATATATTGTTGAAGGGTTTACGGGTTCAACCATAAGGACACCTGTACACAAATTATGGGTAGAATCTGCATACCAAGTTGGCTATCTCCCTGTAGGTATCTCAGATGAAATTCCTTCAAAGGGGGCGACCTCTTATTAGGGAATAATGTTATGGGTCTGTTAGACAGTGAGGAACAACTAGTTTGGGGGAAACCAAATCCCAAATGTTGGGAGGAAATGGCTAGGAAAACCCTGCCAGACCTTCTCCCTGATGGTTCCACCATGAGAAGTATGGCTCATGATCATGCTACAACAGTCTTCATGATATTTCTCATGAGGATGGTGAAGGCTTAAGTTTGGTAACTCCGCTTTCTGATGTTGAACTGCAGTCAACTGAAGAAAAGGATGTTCCAGCCAGAGCTGAGCATGATTGGAGAATGGATCAGTTAAATAGTGTGAGAGAGGCTGCACCTGCTAGGGTGCAATTAATTTCTGTGCAGGAAAATGTCGCTGTTGCTGAGGAAGAGATTTTACAGTTAAATAAGTGTTTTCATTTCAGGGAGGAAACTCTTACAAAGAATTCACCTCTGTTTGCAGTATCGATGGAAGGAGAACAAGGGTTTGTCCCCAGATGGTGATGTCCAAGGTTTCCAGGCATTTCTTCTGGTCTCAGCTGTGGGAGACTGTCAGAGAGTATATTGAGACCTGTCATGTCTTTTTAATTTATAGGGAAACCTAGTCGAAGTATTAACCCTGTTCCCCTTCAGGCTATTTCAGCACCAGGTGAACTCTTCAGCAAGCTGGTAGTAGATGTACTTGGTCCATTCCCAAGGACCAAACTGGAATGATTTTTTTACTCACAAATATTTGCTCCACTACCAGGTACCTGGAAGCAGTCCCTCTGCATAAGATAACTGCTCATGTAGTCTTAAGGGTTTTGATGAAGTTCTTTTTTCATGTTGGTTTTCCACAAGCAGTACAAACAGATCAAGGGCCTAACTTTACCTCAAAGTCTTTTAGAAATGTTTTGAAGGGACTAAAAGTAGAGCCTCAGTGTTCAACTGTGTATCACTCTCCATCTCAAGGGGAAATAGAGAAATTACATCAAACCCTCAAGACAATGATGCAAGCCTATGGTATAGACAATACTAACAACTGGGATGAGAGGATCCCTTTCTTTGTATTTGCTGAGTGGGGAAGCACTCTGGAATCTCTGAGCTATTGGCTTGGGGATGATGGTGATGCTCCCCCCTCGGAGCTTTTTCTCAGTTTCAGATACTGTTTGGTCGTATGAGGTGGATGGTACAGTGAACGTGCCCATCAACCAGACCAGGATGATGATGTGGGACCATATGTGGACCATGATACTCTGGAGGCTGGAGAGGGAGTGCTGATATGGAGCCAATTCATGTGAAAATCTGTATGGCAGTTGCTGTGAGCTGAAATGTTGTGGGGGAAGTTCCCAGGGGTTAGATATAAAATCCCACCCCCAAGCAAGAAAAGAATGAGTATAGTGTACACAATAACCGGTTAAAGGGTTTGAAGTTATGTCAAAAATTCAGAGAGACCAATGTTTTAATGGAATGTAAAGGGCTGCAAAACAATAATCTGTATGAAATACCAAAAGTGTATTTAAGAAATAACATGTGTGTAAAAGATTTTGGGAAATGCATGCTTGGTTTTAATGAGAAAAATGTTGGAGAGTTGGCTCAGCCACCTTGGAACTTTATAAAAGTTTGGGATGTCAGTAATGGGGAAAAGTTGAAACTCCATGAAGAAATTGTTAAAGAGGGCTGAGCCAATTCAACAATTTTTGTGTGGGAAAAATCTGTATGAAAAATTGGAGATGGAGGAAGAAGTGAAATTCTTCCAACACCAGTTTGTAGTGCTTAGTGAGAGTCAGTGGGCATTCCCATGCTTCATGGTTCCCAAATTAGATGGCACCCTGGGCATAAACACTGACTACCACAGAGTACGTTTAACAACTAAGGTTTACAGAATTAGAAAGATTGATACTTATGCACTAAAAGATGCAAACATTTTAAATAAGCTAAAACATGGAAGATGTGATTTCCATGGCCTGTGTTCCAGTACCATTTTAATGTGTGTAATGCAAATTGTGTTCATTGTGTGCTTAAAATTTGTGTGTGAGATGGAACGTGATGGTGTTTGTGTAAACTTGATGTATCCAACCTGGGTGCAAAGAGAAGTCTTTGGTGTTTGTTGTTGCACTGCGAGAGGTTGCAGAACTGTTATTGTCTATGAACAACCTTCTAAGTTTAAATGTCAACATTTTACCACAGGAAAGAAAATTTTCATTTTGGGGCTGGCTATTCAGCATTTGTACATGTCTCAGGATCTCTCTCCTGTTCCTGTGTATAGTGACTAAAATCAGACTCTTAGAATGGGCTTTGTTCCTACAGCCTTTTAATTTGAAAGTTAAATATATAAAAGGCTCAGAGAATGTGGTTTGCTGATGCTCTTCTAGATGTTTCATGTAGATGCATGGTGCATACTTTGTACATAGTGTTTGTCTTGTGCTGACCTTGTTGTTTTTGCAGTGGTGAACTCTTAGCGAGCCTGAGTACTCTCTACCAGCCATCTGACTGTGAAGGGGTCGAGTCAGAGCCAAAAGTGTGACGAGGGTCAGGGTGTAAGTAAATGTGAGTTGAGGCAGTGGTTGACAACCTTCGGTAACATGAGACGTTCAGGAAGGTATGTGATGATGTGTCTTGGTGTGCTCTTTGTGGTCCCCTGGACCCCTCCATGTTCTATGTCAGCCTCCTCTTCATAAGTTTGGAGGATCTGTGTGGAGTGGGACCTCGGAAGATGGGCTTGAGTGCCTGACCATGTTAAGGATCGTGAGTGTTGACTGGAAGTCTCACTGTTTGGTTCGGCCACCAAGTGAGAGACACCTTGACATGTTTTGTGAAGTTTCCTGCCTGGTGTACACCTGACTGCTCTGGGTTTGGCTCTACTCTCGTCTCCTGATCAGGAAGATGCCACCCTGGAGTACCAGTTGCTTGCTGGATTACCGTAGCAAAGGCACAGGCCTGTTGGTGCGGGCTTTCACGTGGGCATTGTGTGCAATTTTTGCATTGTAATGTGTATTGTTTAAAAGCCACTAAAATTGTAAATAGTTACCCCTTGAGTATATGGGTATGGTTAAAATGCTTTTCTAAAAATTCTGCAATCTTTTGTAAATAACAGTAAAGTGAAGAGTAGTTATGGTGCTAGGAAATATGTAGCATTTCTAGTAGTCTTGTTTACCGCCTTCAGACTTAAGCAATATACTTTTTACTAGCCGTATCCTGAGGGACACGGCTAGCTTTTGTGAGACTTCGTCTGGAGGTGGGGGTGTTATGGGGCTATAGGACAACATGTATTTATAAGTAAACAGTTACTATAATAATACCTAATTATATTGAATTGATGGGGACTTTGCTCTAAATGTCAGAAGGACTGATCAACCTTATGACTGAGAGGCAGCTGGGTCAAACCTATTTTTCTCAATATAATAGGTTATACTATAGACACATAAACACACAATTTAAATATGTATTTATAAAGTTGTATTTCTTTTTGTAAAAGTAAAATTAAGGTGTGGTAGAATTGTGGTAACTGGAGAATTGTGCTTGGCAACAGTCTTTTGTTTTGGTGGGAGGAGCTTAGCCAGGCTCTCTCTCTCTCTCCCTCTCACTGACTCCCTCTCTCTGTGGCTGACCTTCAACCTGGCAGGATCTCTGGGTCCTTCTCCTATCTTTTGGGGCATCATGTGTGCTCCAGGGGTGAGTTTTTATAATTTAAGTTTTGGCCACCATACCCAGGGTGACTAAAGTGTGTCAAAACACTGGTTAGCCCAGAGTTATGTCAGGAAGAGTGAAGGACAAGAGTTGTTGCAACACACCATGTGGAGCACAGGCATGGAGTGTGTAGATTTTGTTTGAAATGGAGGCTGTGATTGTATATTCTATACATATCTATTGAGAATACAGTTATATTTTTATAGTAGTAGTTTACATAACCTGTGAAGAGGGCTGGTGAAAGGGTATCAGAGACACTCAAGAAGATCAGCCATGATGTAAGTATTACCCCTAGACAAATAAGGCCATTAAGTAAAAGCTACCCCACACTAGAACATGTAGTGAGAACCTTACTATCAAAGTAATAAGGGACAAACCAACGTAACAATCATAGAAAGATTTTAACCATCATGGAAAAATTTTCAATGATGCTACTAGCACATAAGACATGTATGTTCATATCTTAAAAACCATACCCCCGGCCGGGATTGAACCCGCGGTCATAGAGTCTCAAAACTCCAGCCCGTCGCGTTAGCCACTAGACCAGCTAGCCACAATAAGATTCATCCAACTAGGTATATTTCTACACCATAGGAAAGTTAGCACAGGCACCTCTGTGACCACAAATGCAAGTTTTTACAGCCGAATCTCCAGTAGCGTGGCTGTGACGAACTCTAGCTCAGTCCCTTCACTGCCGTCAACATGACTCTATGCCCGCGGGTTCAATCCGGCCGGGGGTATGGTTTATTTGCAATCGTGTCATTCGATTTCTTGAGTCATGTTCATATCTTTTTTAAAATATACTTATAAAATATATTATTTTCTTCTGAATAACCTTGGCTTGAGTTCCTGTTGAGGTGGTGTGATGGATAACCTTGATTATTTCCTTTTCCCTGTGGAGGTTGAATAGGTGTTAAGAAACAAAGATTTTTGTTCTGATTTGATAGCCTTCATAAAATTATTTTTTTTTATTACTGAGTCTGGTAAACCTGAGTATAACCTTGCTCTCTTCCTGATAAGGGGTGCTAATGCTATGAGGGAGTTTTCCCTGGTGAGAGATTATAAAAGCTAGAACATTTAAGCTAGAAACACACAGTACTTATATTCACAGTGTAGTTTAAAGACTTCATGTGACTCCACTTTGATGAGTTTTCATACTATATTTCAAAATTTACTTACACATATTTACTCCCATTTGTTTACTTTGAATCTTAGCACTAATGGCTGGACTTTTAAAGTTTTAATTAATGACAAGGTAATTCCAAAATAGGTCGTCATAATCATGACTGTTACAAGGTATTTACAGATTATAGAAGTATGCAATGGATCCGGAACTGGACCCAAAATTTTGATAGCTAAACTAGGATCTAATCATGAACAATATTATAAAGAACAATTCAAAAGTTTCACACAGTCACAACTGGTGGAGGTGTGGTGGCCACATCTTGGCTGTGGTGCTGGTGGAGGTACTGGTGGTCCATCTTGGCTAGTGGTAGTGGTACTGGAGGAGGTACTGGTTAGTCATTTTGGTTAGTGGTGGTGGTGCTGGTGGAGGTATTGGTAGTCATATGGCCATATCTTGGCTAGTGGTGGTGCTGGTGGAGGTACTGGAGTCACATCTTTGCTGGTGGTGGTGGTGCTGGTTTAGTTGTGGTGGCCACATCTTGGCTGTGGTGGTGCTGGGGGAAATTTCTGGTGGCCACATCTTGGCTGGTGGTGGTGCTGCTGGGGGGAGGTGCTGGTGGCCATTTCTTGGCTGGTAGTGATGCTGCTGGTGGAATGCTGGTGGCCACATTAGGTGGTGGTGGTGGCCATATCCTTCTCCTCTTTCTGCTATGTCTTTGGAATTTTTTCTTCTTTTCAAGTAAAGTATTGTGACATAAATCTGGGCCATGTCAAACTATTTCTTAAATTAAACCAAAACTTTGCCTTGAAGCCAAAACATAAATGCCTTAAGCTGTATTGATACACACAACACACTCTGGAAAGAAATACCCCAAATCCATTCTAGCAATTTCCCAAAGTAATGTTTAAGCAAAGGTTATCTTTTTATTTTAAAAGATTCAAGCCATATATTCACAGAGATGAAACTTCGATTTCAGAAATTTAATTATAAAAATATGAGCATACTACCCCTTCAAAATTTTAAACCATGTCTCTGTCAAATAATACAATTACCTTATTTATTGATGTTAAACTTAATTGGGGTGAATAAATCATTCAGAAGATATAACACCTATTTCTCAACTTCAAATTTTTTTGATAATAAAAGGATGTGGCATCTGGAGTATTTTATCCTGTGAATCTTGTCTAACACCATATACATAATTTATTTAGAGTATAGTATATTCATTTGTGCATAACTCACTATATGATACCACCATTTAAAATTTAAATTACAATACCCAGCAGATATTTTCACAAAAAATAGGATGAATTTTCTTTAAATTTAATTCAAAACTCTCTTGTAACTCTCCTTCTTGCCGCAAGTCAATTTTCAAAGGAGAAGTTTTACGTCTAAAAAAATTCTGATACTGAAAAGTATGATTAAAAAACTTAGTCTGTTAATGTCATTATTTCTAATTTTCTTTATTTCTTTATCAATATTTAATGTATTATACTGTTTTCGTTTTGAGCAAATTGAATACGATGATTATTTAAAGAAATTGGATTATTTTTTAATTAACATTATTTCTGGACTGGCATACTGATATTTATCGTAAAATATACAATATTATCATCATCAAGAAAAACGCCGCCATCTTTGTCATATTTAAGATCAACCGTCAATTGAGTTTTATTTTATACTTAATAATTTTTTTTCATAAATACAAATAAATCCATATTTTTTCACATTATTTATAAATTCAATAATATTTGGATGATCCATTTATAATTATATCTTCCTAAAATATATATATAGAGGATTATATATTACACAATTATTTTTAAACTTTTTATTTCTAAAAACAAATAAATCTTCAACATTTAAATTCAATATTGACATATTTGAAATTGTTTCTATTATACTTGTTATCTATTCAAAACTGTCTATCCATTTGTTGTTGTTGCACTTATTGTTGTCTATTAATAGTTGTTTGTAATAATTGGTTTTCATCAACTTATTGGTTATTAAATTTAATACATATGGTTATTTTCAAAACCATAAAAGTCAACTATCCTTTTTGGGTTGTTTTTTTTGTTGTTGCACTTGTTGTTGTCTATTCATAGTTGTTTGTTGTTTGTCATAATTGGTTCTCATCAACTTATTGGTTATTAAATTTAATACATATTAAACCTTCTCCATGGTTATTTTCAAAACCATAAAAGTCACAATTAGCCATCATCACGACTAAAAGAGAGCGACCCTTATGCTCCATTGTTAATATTAGTTCATAATCATCTCCTTTATTTCCATAATCATTGTGACTAATGTAGTCTAAGCAAATCACTTTATTTAAATCAATCTTGAAATTCTGTAAATCCTCTTCTGTCCACAAATTCTTTTCAGAAGGAAAAACCATAATTTCAAAAGTATGCTGGTAAGAGAGAGGGTAGCCCACTTTCTTTATAATTTCCGAAACAGTGGACTGCATGTTGATGATGAATATATCAGTTGCATGAAAACATGAAAAACCATTATATATATACACACACCAGTAAATGTAATGCATAGTAAATTATAAGGATAAAAAATTAATTTAAAAAAAATAGTATATGGCATTATTTAAAAAACAGTATATGACATCATTTTATAAATAATAAAACTAAGTGAAATACTTCTTCTAGCTTTAGTTACTTATTAGAATTCCTCAGAGTAACATTGCTTTGCTTCAGCTAAATAGTAAGTATATTTTTATTTTTTAAACTATAATGGGAATTATTTTAAATTTATTTATATTTTAAAAAATTTTTTAGAAAAAATCAAATTTTATATTTTTTGTTTTTAGATTAGTGTGCCATGGATTCTATTAAATCAACAAAGCATAAGAAGAAAATGAAAAAAAGAATGAAGGAAAAAATATTTAAGAAATAATTCATTACTTAGTCCTGATTGCATCAAAAGTATCTTATGCATCATATATGCTCATATAGAAAATATAGCTAACTGGATCATTTAACACTAGCATAAATGAAGTCTTCAAACTAAATAATATTCCCAGAATTGACATTCCCACCCTATCCACCATCATTGGAGATTTCCCTTTAATAGTATTCCAAAAATTTACCAGATTCAAAACTTTACCATCTTCCTATGCCAAAAAATAAAAATTGTAAAGTGGGCTCTAGAATGGAATTGTCCCAAATACACCTCCAAGTACCCTCCATGTACACCTCCCCCACAGTCAGTAATCCATGAAAAAATTTAACTGAATGAAAGATTTTTATAATGATGGGGTTGGTTGATTGGTTAGTTGGATCTTTAAAATATTTGTATTACCCAATAATTGGATTCAAAAATTATTTCTTATGTATTACCTCTAAATTGTCCAAATTAATTTAATTTTACGTTTCATAAAGTTCTAAAAGTAGATCAGTTTTTTTTTCAAATAAAAAAAAATAAAATGTACTTTTGGGCAGTTTAATCAAATTTTTTTTTATTTTATATAATATTTAAATTTTTTAAAAAATTAAAAATTTTTTTTTGAATGCCCCCTGGTTTTAAAATTATGAGGGGTTTAAAAAATAATGCGATTGGGAATGGATTAAAATTTAAAAAATTTAAAATGGAATTTCCTTTTTTTCATTAATTTTAGATTCTAAAAATGAAATTGGTGGAATAATTTGGTGTGTCCCAAAAAAGTTTTTTAAAGCCTGAATTAATCAAAAGTAAGTTATGGGATAACAACTTTTTTTGAAAAGTATTATTAATTTACAAGTTAAAGGATTAATTAACAGTTATAACAATTGAAAATGAAAATAACTATAATGGTCATTTTAATTATGGGTGAATCTTCTCTTAATGATCTTTAAAGAGGAAAATTATCGAGGTTTATGTTGCACGACTTTTTTGGGTAAAGGACATCAGCAATGTTTACGTTTATATAATTTATTAAATATAATTAGTATCCTTTTGGTATTTATGCTAGGGGAAAAAAATATTTTGATTCTTATCAGTGTTTTTTTGATTATCAACAAAATTTTAAAATGAAAATTTTCAATCCAGAGGTTTTATTTAAAATTTTTTGAAGAATCTAAAGGAAATTATTCTCTTCAATTTTTTAGCAGTGATATTGAAAAATTTTTTTTCCACCATATCGTTTTAACTCTCATTTGATATTGAAGCTAGTCGACATGTTTATCTGGTGTTATACCTCGTGGTGATAGTCCTCATGATCAATTAGTAGTTACTTCATTTAAAATTTAGCTACAGTTATTTATCCTGAATATCCTACTAAATTAACAAACTTAGAAAACTTATTGTTGTATATTACCCTAATTGAAAGAATTTAAAAAATTATTATTACTAAGGATTTGGGAAATTTTTGCTGAAATTGAATTTTATGAATGAAAAGAAAAAAGTATTAAATAGATCTTTAGAAATTCTTAGTATCCTCAGTATTATTTGCCACTAGATATAATACAGTGGATTTGATCATCCTTTTCTTTTTGACGGGGTTTTTTTCATGGAATTCTACCGGAATATATTTAATAAGAGTATGTCTTAAAATCTTATTGCTAGATATGAGTTTTAATTCCTTTTTTGACTCCAGTTGGATATTAAATATCAAGTTAGATGTGCCGTAAAAAAATTTTTTTTCCCATAGGAAAATTTTTTTGAACCCCCCTTTGAAGCTAGATGTTGTGCTGAAGCTCTTTTGATCGAAGAAAGCCAAATTTTTTAAATTCCAATTAAAATCTAATGTAAAAATTCTCGAATTGAAAATATAGAACCAATCTTTTTTTTTTTTGAAAATTTTTTTCTAAATTTACTGATTAGTGTTGATTTAGTTACTCAATTTAAAAGGGGGATTTATTAAATAAGTAAGAATTCTATGGGTTTATAAAGAATGGTGTCTTAAATCCTAATGATTTTTAGGTCCAAATTTAAACAACTTTTGTTAAACGTTATATTAAAAATATTTTTTTAATTAAATTTTAAACTTTGCACCTTTGATTTTTTTTTGCTTATTCAGGAAAAGCTCTTATTATTAAATATTAAATTATGAAGTGGTCGAGAAAAAACTTTTAACCCCTTTTGGGGGTTTTTTGGTCGTATAGTTTGTCTTACGCTTGGGATTTTTGTCGTACTAGTACGCTAAATTCTAGCGGCCTTTAAAATCTCACAGGAAAAGGTTTTAGCCTAGATGGAGAGAATGAGTCTTTTTTGGTGGGTTTTGTGCGCAGTAGGAAAAAAATTGGGGAAACCAGTGGTGCATTGTGGGAAGGCCATCATAGTACAAAATTTTTTCCACCCGTGCCTATGGTAAAAGTTTCCCACTCCTGGGGCAAAATTGGGACCTTTTGTTTTTTCCCAAGTGACCGTTCTAATACAATGGAATGAAGTGAAAATGAGTTTCAAAGGTTTGGTGAGGTTTTGACCGAAACTAAGACCCTAATATGGGGTAATAGTGAGGGGAAAAACCCCGACAACCCACAGCCTTCCACCTCTGGTGTGGGCCATCTTGTTCCGTTCAGTTGTACCCGAATCAAAAGGAAACCCTTTTTTCCAAAATCCCCCGACTCAGATGTGGCATTGATGATGATAGTGATAGGATTATGAACTACAAGCTCTTAAACTTGTTTTCCCAAAAATGGAGGAGGAGGAGGAGGCAGAATGGAGGAGGAGAGGGGGAGGAGGCAAGAGGAGGGGAGGGAAGAGGGGGGAGGGAAGAGGAGGAAAAGGCAAGAGGGGAGGGGGCAGAGGAAGGAGGGGAGGGAAAAAAAGAAAAAGGGGAGGAGGAGGGGAGGAGGGAAGGGAAAAGGGGGAAAGGGGGAGGGGAGGAAAAAAGAGGAGGAGGGGGAAAAAGAAAGAATATAATGTAACAATAATACTAATAATAATAATAATAATATAATAATAAAAATAATAATAATAAATATAAAAATAATAATAAAAAAATAATATTTAATATAATACATAATTAATAATAGGGAATAAAAATGTTCACCCAGACGAAACAAGTAAGGGGAGATAACTTGTTTAAATGTGACATTTGATGAGGGGGAAAAAAGAGGGTAGAGCTGATGCCAAAAAAAAGGGTAAACATTGCCCTCCCCCTTTGTTTTTGCTGGTATTAACATTTTGTCTGTCTATTTCCCTGTCTGTCAAGCTCCCTGTCTATCGTCTAGCTCTCTGTCTCAGAGAGCACAAGACGTGTATCACTTTTCTCAATCTTCAAGCAGAGTATAGCCGTTGTTGGGTTTCTTGGGTTATCCAGGTAATTTTAATGTTACTTTTTTTTTAGGGGTACCCGGTGCAAAATAAAAAGACAGATAGAAGGGGGAAAGAAAATTAGATGAAAGGGGGAAAGGGGAAACGCATTGACCCCCCTTGTTTTGACGGCAGGGGGGGAGTGAAAAATGGAATATTTCTTTTGACAGCTGCCCCACCCCTGGTAATTTACACTAGGAGGAAGGGAAGGGAATGGGAAGAGTAGGGGGAAAAAGGAAGAAGGGAGGAGGAATAAGAGGAGGAGGGGAAAAAGGGAAAAGTAGGAGGAAGAGGAAAAAGAGAAGAAGGAGGGAAAAGGAATAGTAGGAGGAAGATTAGGAGGAAAAGGGGGGAGGGAAGGGAGGGGAGGGGGGGGGGAAGAGTGGGGGAAAAAAGGGGAAAAGTAGGAGGAAGAGGAAAAAAAGAGGGGGAGGGGAAAAGGGGGGAGGAGGGAGGAAGAGTGGGGGAAGGGAAAAGGAAGAGTATGAGGAAGGTAGGGGAGAGGAGGAAGATAGGGGGGAAAAAGGAGGAAGAGGAAGAAGAGGGGAGGGGGGGAAGAGGAGGGAAAAGGGGAAAAGGGAGGATGAGGGTGGAACACTAGACATGGTATGGTACACTAACATTTTTCGTCTTTTTGCTGTTTCAAGTCCCCCGTTATCCCTCTGCTTCCCCTTCTCAGAGGCACAAGACTGTTTTATCACTTTTACTACATCTTCAAGAGAGTAAAGCACTTTGGCTGGATTTTTGGGTTATCCAGGTAATTTTTTACATGTATACTTTATTTATGTGTACCTGTGAGACAGGATAGACAGACAGTACAAAGGGAGTAGATTTTAAAGAGATAGAAAGAGGGGGAAAGGAAAAACCCCCATTGTGTATGACACCATTTTTCCGAGTTTTCCCCAAAACAGCGAAATAATAGGAATATGTTCATGACTGTATATTGGTATATATATTATAGAACAATAATAATAAAAAAATGTTTGTTTTGTTTGTTTTTGTAAAAAAAGTTTTGTTAACAATATTATTTGATAATTATGTTTTTTGGGGCTTATTGTGTTGTATACAAGAGTGTATATATGTACATTGCACCTTACTTTGGTCTCATAGGCCACATAAGTTATGTGAAAAAATAAAAAAGTGAAAAAAAACAACAAACCTTCAAATACAAGTAAACTAAATTTTACCGGGTGAGCGGCAGTCGCCGCTTTTTGCCATACGCGGCTCATTTTCTGCAAACTTCATGCATCCATATCTCCGTAAGTATTGATTGGTAAATTTTTTTTGTTTATCTATAAAGTTGAGAAAAAAAAAATCTATTTTTTCATAAGAAAAAATAATTTTTTTTTTTGAAATTTGGCCGACCCTGAGACGAGTTTCGGAGAGGGCCTGTCAACCCTCAAAGGGTTAAATTATGTACTGTCTACGACTCAATGTCATAATATGGATAGGGGAAAAAAATACATACAAAGGGGCTGAAGTTTTAGAGCCTTTAAAAGGTTTTTTTTCATGTATCTTCTAAAACTGAAGCTCTTTATTTTTTGATTTTTGCATCACTGTATCCCAGTATAATTAGAGATTACAATTTAAATCGAGGATTTGTAACGCGTATTCCTCGAGATAAAATTTCTGAAGTTGATACAGAAGATTTTCATATATTACAAATGGAAGAAGATCCTTATTCTATTTATATTAGTGTAAAAGTTAAAGAGGATCGTTCCTATACAGAATCACCCTTTCGAAAAATTTGTGAAAGACTAGTGAATGAACGAAGTATTATGAAAAAAATGGAATGATAACTCAAGCAAATGCTCTTAAAATTATGGTGAATTCAATTTATGGTGCAATGGCTTCATTGGCATCTTTTACCGATGCTTTAGTACCGGGAATGGTAACAGCTTATGGTCGTTATCATTTAAATAGGGTGCGAAATTTTTACGAGAATTATCTGATAAAACACAAACTTTGTACGGAGATACCGATTCCATCTTTATAAAGGTGCCTCGTTCATTAGGTACGGGGGAAGAATTAGCAACATTATACAATCAAAATTTGAGAAAACACTTACCCTTTTCTGATTTTCTTAAGTTAGCATTTGAAAATTCTCTTGGTGTATTAGTTTTAGCACAAAAAAAAACATTATATGACAATTCAAGAATATGAAGTTGGAAATAAGTGTAAAATAAGTGGGTTTAAAAAGAGAATAAATTTAAAGAATCATAGTGATATGAATAATATAATTCAACAGATACTTATTATTTTACGAGATAATAATAATAACAATAATAATTCTGATGATAACCATCTTCTCTTGTTAGAATGTATCAAAAAATTAATTACTGATTGGTTTAATAATATTATAATGGAAAATGATAATAATAATATTAAAGAAATTAATGTATATTCTGAATGGTGATTTAAAAATACAATTAAAATTCGACCACTTCATACTTATAAATCGACAACTTGTATTAACTATTGTTTAGGTATAAAAATTGAGAATGAAAACCCTGGATTTTTTAAATCAGAAGCAGGCACTCATATTTCTTATTATATAATGATCCTTCTTATTCCTCAAATTAAACATTTACCAAAAAGTGCCTTTATTTGTCCGATAGATTTATTTAAATATAAAATTCAAACTGTGAATCGGTCTATGGGTTTAATTGCAGATGTAGGTCAAACTATTAATGCTCTTATTAAAACTATACATTGTCCCAATCAATTGTATGGGAAAATTTAAGTATTAATTATCAAACAAATGAGAGATATAATCTTTATCAGAAACATGTTAATCAAGGAAAAACGGTTTGTAATTTAAGTATGTGCAAGTTATTTTCATCATCATCTCTTAAAATTTGATTTGGGCTACATTATTCCCTGCTTTTTATAAAAAATTATGTTTTAAACCCTTTTTTTTTATAGTTCATTTTTAAGTAATAAAAATAAATGGTGGGGTTGGAAAAAGATAGAAAAGGAATTCAATAAAAATATAGTATCAAATACGTAGTAAAAAAACGTTGTAAAAATAATTATTTTTTATTCTTAATATTATTTTTGATTAAAATAAAGGGGAAAAAAATGTGGGCTACTTTAAATTCAGATTTCAAAGAAAATTTTTTAAAAATTTAAAAAGATATCTCAAATTTTTTTAACATGTTATTGCAAAATTTACTAATTAATTTTCCAGCCTGGGGCTGTGAATTCTTCTTTCTTTTCTTCCAAATACAATATTTTTTTAACACATTTGAAAAATTTATTGCTTTTTTTGGTTTTGTATATAAATTGAAAATGTAAAGGATCTATACTCTTACCTCCAATACATAATAATAATAATAAAATTTAAAAAAATGATAAATGGTTTAAAAAGTATTTTTGTAGCATTCAAAAAGAATTGAATCACCTTTTAGGAAAATTTCCTTTCTTTTTTTTTTAAATTTTTTTTTCTATAATAAAAAATTTTCAATTGAAATTTATTAATATTAAAATAATTCAATCGCAAAAACATTCTTATTATAAAGCTTTGCAACAAAAACGAAAATGCTACCCTCCCTTCCTTCTCAATCACATCAATACCATCAAAAAACCAAAAACAAATGTTTCTCTTCCAAACCCAAAAAACCCCCAACCCCACAATCTTTGCTTCAACAAGAACAACAAAAAATAATTTTTAAAAATACTTTAATTTATGAAAAAGAAGAGGTTTGCTTTAAAAATTGGTCGTAGAAATGTTAGATAAAGAAATAAAATTTCCCCTTATGCATTTTTCCCCCGAAGAACCACCTAATTATAATAAATGATACAGTGACTACCATTCAAAAATTAGAAGAAAATTATCAAAAACCTAAAATTTTAAAAATTTTAAAAATTTTGAAGCTCAGTAAAACCAATGATACAAATTATACAGTTCTTTTGAAAGGTAATAAAAAACCAAAGTTGGAAAATCTTTAGCCGATTTAAAAAATTAATGATGAGTATTTGAAAAGGTTCAAATTAGGTTGATAAATTTTAAATGCTACTTAGTTTCGGGTGGATCTAAAAAAAGCTTATCAGATGACCTAATAAAATATCTGGTAAGATTTTTTAAGAAAGTATTAATAAAATTTTTTTGGAAAAATTTTTTAATATTACCTTTAATAAAAGATTTGAATGCCAATCATAAAGATAAAAAAAATATAGATGATAAAGGAAAAGGGGAAAAAATGGATGTTTGTAGTATGTCACCCTTCATAAAAATAAACAATGTACTATAAATTGTCAAAAAATTTTAGCTGCAAAATATTATGGTGATGAGGGAAAAAGATTTTTTATTAATGAATGTTTAATGAAAGATTTCATTGGAGTTCGTTTTGTCCATTTGTAGCTAAAGAAATTTTTTCTAGTAATGGAAAATTTTCAAAACCCCCCTTTAAGGTTTTTTATTTTAAAAAATTTAAATTATACGGTTTGGATTTCATAATTTCCCATTGATAGTAAAATTTTTTTTAGTTACAATAGAAAAAAAATCCCTGTTAATGCCATAATTTCATTTTGTTACTGATTTGGGAGAAATTTGAAGGAAAATTGATTCTTTTTTTTCCCCAATTTTTTTCGTTTTTTTTTTGGATTTTCCCAGAAGTAATATACAAAAGACTGCCCCAAATCTAAAAAAATTTTTATTATCAACTACAAATATATGTAATAAATTTTGGTGATAAGTATAAAGAAAAAATTCCAAAAAGTAATTAATTAATATTTATGTATGTTACAATAAAAAATAATAGTTAATTTTTTAAAAATGTCATTGTAATAATGATTGTCTTTAAGAGGGGATTTATATATATATAATAAATTTTTAATGTGTAAAAAAATAATAATTTTTATGTTTTTTTTTCTTTTTTTGTTATTACAAATTAAAATATGTTTTTTTATTTTCAAAAGTTTTAAATTGATTTTTTTATCAATAATAAAATCTTGTTTTTTTTTTTTATTAACCTTTGAAAATATTTAAAATCCCTCGTATTTTTTAAAATAACCCTATTTTTTTAGTAAAAACATTAGAAATTCAAAGAATTTTTTAGTTTATTCATAAGAGCTAAAATTTTACCATACAGATTTATCAATATTTAATTTTGATAACACTGTATATTAGTAATTAAAAATTTTTTGGTAATTTAATAGGCCATGTTTCTCTAAAAGGTTTAATTATATTTTTAAAAAAACCCCTATTAAAATTTTAATGCATTGTTTTTCTGCAAATTCAAAAGATATTTCGTATTTGTTAACCAATTATTAGGTATTTCCCTTTAATTTAATTATTAAAATATAAATAAGTGTGGATAAAATGAAAAAAATTTTTTTTTTAAATACATTTAAAATAGGGTTTTTTTAAATGCTTTTTTAAAACATTTAAACCCCCTTTTACTGTCCGGCCCCTATTTTTCGTTTGCAAGGTCCGTGTTTTTTATTAATTTCTCATAAATTCTGCGGTTTCCCCAAAAAGGCAGGGAAAAGCAGTGGCCCCCTTGAGAGAATGGGTCTGTGTGGGCGGTGTGCACCACATAAAAAAAAATCCGGAGCACGCAGTGGCAAAATGAGAAAAAAAAAAATCCCACCGTTTTTTTTTTTTTTAAATTTAAAATGCCCATTTTTGGGGTTTTTTTCGTATAGTATTTTGGTTGTTTCTCGTTTTTTTGGTCTCATTTGTAGAATGGAAACAATTATAGAAATAGGGGTGATTTTGATTTTTTTTTACTAAAAAAGAACTGAAAAAGGAAAAACAAAAATACAGGAAATGTTTGATTTTTGCCCATGTTTTAAAAGTGAACAAAGATTTTTATTGTCCAATAAAATTTTTAAAAAGCCCCTTTTAAAACGCAAATATGAATGGGGTTTTATGTAATTTTTACAATTAAAACAGTATTGCATAGTTGATAACATAAATCTTCTATTTTTTGTTTTGAATAAAATTTTAAAATAAAAAAACAAGAGTAATACAAGGGACCTGGGAATGATGATGAACAAAAAAATGATTTTAGACCAGGAAAGTCTGCATTGTTCTTCTGGACCTTATTTTGAATTGTCATATTTTTTAATTTTCGTGAAATTGGCCAAATTGCAAATTTCTGACCCTGTTATTGGGGAGTTGAAATCGGGAAAGGGCGTTTTTGTACTAATCGATAGAAAAAAAAAAGAGTTTGAAGAAATGTTTTGGTTTGGTTGACTGGGAAAAACGGGAAATTAGCCGAAAAAAAGGGGTCAAAGTGGGCGAATTCCAATTTTTAAATATCGCCCAAGTCGCTAATTCGCGAGGCGTAATTTTCCCTCAGTTTTCCATCAAATTTCGTTTTTTTTTTGGGGCTTTACAATCGGGAAAAAATTCTCTATATTATAAGAAAAAAATATTTTTTTTTTTTTTTGAATTTTTGCGACCCAGAGAAATTCAGGATTTTTCCCCCGACGTCAAAGGGTTAATTTCCTTTTTTTAAAAATTTAGTTCTAAAATTTAATAATTTCATATAAATTTTTGAAATTTCATTAGAAACTATTAGAAATAACCTATATCAATAACCGGTTTTAAAAAAATCAATCTCATTTTTCCTTTTAATATTTAGAATGTCTGTATCGAATTTTTTTATAGGAAAATTAATCCCCAAATTAAAAGATTACCAAATGTTAATCCTGACATATCATAAATTTTTTTAATTATTAAAACATCATCATCTAATTCTAAAATTTTAAAAAATTAAATTTAATATCTTTAAAATTTTACACTATTTATTAATTTTTTTAATTTTAGTTAAGTCCATTAAATTTATCTTAATGGCATCTTTGAGATTTATAATATCATATTCATCAATATCAAAGAATCAATATTTTTACCTATTTTAGGTAATTAATACTTGATGGTATTGTAAACATGGAAACTTCTGGTAAATTAATTAAAATATGGTTTAGTATTATCTTTAATTTCAAAATTTAAATTTTTTTTTAGCATTCATTTTTTTTATTTTATAAAAAGTTTTTTTTTTAAAATATGTAATTTTTATTTTAATTTAAAAAAAAAGGAAAAAATGAATAAAAAATCAGCTGAACTTTTATAAACGAAATTTTTAAAAAATTTTAATCTTAAAAATTTTCATTCTTAATGAACCCTATTAATTTTAAAAAATAAAACATTTCTGGTTTAAAAACAAAGCCTTTTAAAAATTTATTTTCCCCGTTTTTTATTTATTACCCTTTAAATTTTGAAAAAAGAAGTTAACATATATAATTTTGACATATAATTCATGAGAAAACAAAAATTTCATTTATTTTAAAAAAATTTTTATTTAGTGCTTTACTCGAAACCCAAAAATGCGTTTAAATTTAATTAATTTCGATTATAAATTTGATAAAATTTTTGATGAAATTTTAAAAAAAAAATCTAAAAGGCAATTTTAAAATAATGACAGAGGTTTTTGAAGTAATTTTTAAAAAACTTTTTTAATTTTAACTTATGGGTTTCCCCTTTTTATAAGAATGAAAATTTTTATAAAAAAATTTAAAAAACATATTTTAAAAATATAATTTTTTTTTTTTTTGAAAATAAAAACCCAAATTTAATTAAAATAGTGTTTTTTACCCATTTTTAACACCCTTTTTAAATTATAAAATTTTAAGATTTTAATAAATAATATATTTCCTGAGTATTACCAAACAGCAAAAAAAATACCTGAAAATAATTTTAAAAAATTCTTTACAAATTTAGTCTTGCTTTAGATAATTTAAAAAAATAATGAACCTAATTTTTTAAAAAAAACGACATTTATTTCATTCTGTCCCTTAAAATATATATTAAATCCTAATTTATTAAAAAATGATAATATTTTGAAAGGAAATTAATTTTTAAAGATTATAAATATTACAAATAAAGGTGATGTAGGATGGGAATTTTAAAAATCTTCTTCCCAATGAAATTAAAAACAAGTATAAAAAAAAAACGAAAAACTTCATCTCATCATTATCAGTAAATTCCATTTTAAAAAACAAAGGTAAGAAAAATAAAAAAAAGAAAACAATCAAAAACTAAATGCGATCATTATCTAAAAAAAAAATAAAAAATAAAAAAATAAACTACAAAAAAAATCATTATCGTTACATTTTCATGTCCAAAAGAAAAGAAAAAAAGGAAACAAAAAAATATTATCCAATATCTTTTAAAAAAAAAAAGAAAAAAAAGAAAAAGAAAACGTTACATTTTCATCAGCATATCTAAAAAAATCAAATATTAAAAAAAAACAAAAAGAATAGAGTAAAATTACCCCCCTTTTTAATTTTTTTTAAAAATTTAACAAAAGTTTTTAAAAAAATATTAAAATCATTTACAAAGAAAAAAGAGAAATGTAAAGTTTTTAAAATTAATTAATAGTATAATTTAAAAAAATATTTTTTTAAAAAAACTAACAATATGTTGATAGAAAAAAAAACATTATTTTAATCCAATGTAAAAATACACCATCTTCATGTTTGGCATATGCTTATCAAAAATGAAAAGATAGTAAAATGGGGATTAATTGCAATTGACGAAATCTTTTTTCAAAAACAGGTAAAAAAATTTCTTCTTTTTAGATTTAAAGTAATGTTTTTGACATTGAAAAAAAAAAACAGTAATAAAAAGATTTAAATAAATAAGAAGAATTTTATTAAAAAAAAAAAAGAATTTGAAAAAACCCCATCAGCATTTTCTCGTTCCCTTTTCTATTCCGTTCTTTTTCAATTTCACCAATAAAAAATTTAGATTTGAAACTCCCACATTTTTTAACAGAATCAGTATTGAAAAAATTAAAAACCTAACCCTTAGTTATATCTGAAATTTTCTCGTTCTCTTTTTCCGGTCCCAAAATCCTTTTCCCAGTTTAATATTTTAATGTCCCCAATACATAATGAAACTTTCTTGAATTTTAATTCACAGATCCCCTTCAGGAAAAAAATTTTCACCATCCCATTACATAATAAAACTTTTTTAAATTTTTAATTTCAGGTACGTTTTTATAAAATAAATTTAAATGATATAAAAAATTATAAAAAAAGTTAAATTAATTAATTGGAACCTTAACCCCTTTTAGGGTCCGTCCCTAGATTAGGCTTTTTTTAAGTTCAGGGTCCAAAGTAGATTACCCATGAGTCAGCTCCCTCTGATAAACTGTGAGTGGTTTAAATTTGGGCCCAGATATGAGAGAATACTCTATGTGGTATGTTGCACCCCAAAAAAAACAGATCCTGCAGCACCTGTGTATAATGAGAGAAAAAAAAATGAAATCATGATTTTTCGATTAAAAACAAAATTGCAGTGTTTTTTTTTATGTTTTTTATAGGTGTATTTGCGATTTCTTGGTCTCATTTGATAGAATGGAAGACATATTAAGAATGGAGATGCTTTATTGGTTTTAGCACTGGAAATGGGTTTTTAAAAAGGCTCAAGTAGCAGAAAAAGTTAAAAATTTTTGCCGAAATTTTTAAAAGTAAACAAACGACCTCCACGTCTAATACACGTCAGCTGGGGGGCTTTATACTTAAAAAATATGGTGATGATATTTACAAATTTTTACGTATTGCTAACGTAAATCTTTATTTTTTGGTGTGAATAAAAATTCATATGTGAATAAAAAAACAAAATGGGAAATTTTTTTGTAAAGCCCCCAAAAACAAAATAATGAACAGAGGAAAGTTAGTTTAGGAGGAATGCCTACATTGTTCATTCTGGACCCTAATTTGAAAATTTGGAAAATTTTGAAATTTGTGTTAAATTTTGGGCCAAATTAACAATTTCCATCACTTTATTTTTTTTTTTGAAAACAATTGATTTGGCAATTTTTGTGCTCATCGATAGAATGAAGTAATACTAGTGAAATAGCTAAGAATTTGGGGTTGATTGGGAATAATGAATTGGGCCCCTAAAATGAGAGAAAATCGGAAAATCGCCGTTTTCGTAAATATCGTGACACATAAAAAATTTTGCAAAGAGCATAATTTCGTAATTTTCCACCAAATTTTGTACTTTTTGTTTTTTTTACCTTCACAAAAAGATTCTCTGTTTCTAAAAAAAATAAAAAATTTTTTTTTTTAAAAATTTTTGGACATGGTTGTGACTCCGATTTGGGCCTTGGACCCCGAAAGGGGTTAATTTGATGAAAAAAATTAAAAAAATAATGTTAAAAATTTGAGAAAGTCCCTTTAAGTATAACCCTTTAATTTGACTTTTTTGTAATTTTACTGAAATTTTTCATAAATTGGAAAATTATTTTTCTTTTAAAAAAGGAAAAAGGAAAAAAAAAATATGAATTTTAAATAATTTTTAAATAGATCGATTTAATTTTATAAAATATTGCATGTCAGGGTTTTTAAATGTAATGGTTTTTTTTTTATTGGGGTTTTATTTAATCCGAATATCAACCAAAAATTACATGTTAATTAAAAATGGGATATGAAACAACCACTTTTTAACACTGAAACATTTATATTGATCATAAAATAATGTTGTTGATTTATGGTTATTTTATTAATTTTATTAAATATAAAGAGAAAAATTTTATTTAAATTTATATGAAAAACTATTTAAGCTTCAAAGTTTTTATCAAATGTAAAACAAAAGGAGATGACATAAATAAATCTATTTTTAAAGTACATAAAATAAACAATCTTTTCATTTTAATTCAAATATATGAAAATTTTTTATAAAATTTTTCTTTAAAATGCCAAAAATACCATCAACTTTATAAATTGTGGTATGAAAAAAGGAAAGTGATGAAACAATGATTTAAGCTGTTTTGATTTAATAGAAATTTTCTAAAAATTTTAAAAAATTTTTTGAAAAAATTTTACCATTAAATTACCCAACCCCTTAACCATATTTTTTGTCAACTTTTTTTTTAAAAGATATAGAAGAAAAAAATGTGTTAAAAAAGTATACGTAACAAAATGG
>NC_069485.1:20305652-20324012 GCF_026875155.1 Cherax quadricarinatus
TTTTTATAAATTTTTTCAGTATTTTTGATTTAAAAAATTAAGAGATGAATTCCCCCAAATAAGAGATGATGAAAATCAGAAGGTAAAATTTTTCTTGAATATTAATTGAAGACTTAAAAGGCCATATTGATAGAGAAGCAGTATTTTCATTTATATGTGACTGAAATAAATAATTAATAAAATATCGAGATCCAAGAGAGAGAATTTTTCTGGGATAATTATAATCATTATTATAATTAGTATATTTATTATATTTATTTACTATTAAATAATTATTAGCTATCGATTTATTATTAACAATTTTTACATCAATTTCAGAAGAAGGAATAATTAAAATAGGTTGTAATAATAAATGAAAAATGGAACTTATGCTATAAGCTATTGCTAAATTGTTATTTGGTAGACACCAAACAGTAATTACTTTTTTATCTTTGTTATTGTTCCATGGAATGTTAAAAACAGGAGTAACTGTAGGTCTCAGAATAGTTGATATTCTCCATCCTGGATTAACAATTAATTTTGAAAAAGTTAAATTAGATTTAAAATTAGATGATAATGTTGGAATTACCCAATAACAAGGTAAAGTAGCAGTAAAGAACGAAAAAGCAATAATTATTATTTTCTTATTACTTATGTTTTTTATTGATACAAATAATAATAACCCGGGAAGTTTACTTAATTTACAACTTGTAGTAATAATGTTTTTATCAACAATGTAAAGTTGACGACAGTAAGATAGAAAACTTTTTATGACTCTATAAAAAGATTTTCGATCATCCAAATTTAAAATGTAATAAAATTTAGAATTTACTTCTTCTAAAGAAATCCAACTCCAACTTTTATATGGAATAGGTAAATTTGTATAAATATAACCAACTAAATAACTTTCTTGAGTACAGCATTGAGGAAACATTTTTTAAACTAAACATTTTGAGACTAAGACTTTACCTTTATGTGTGTAATTTTCTTAGACCTGTCGTCCTGTTATAAAGCACATTAAACTGGCGATTTATAATCTGATTAACTTGTAGTTTGATATTGGAACTTGTTATGATGCAGAACTGAACATGATGGTTTAATCTCCATTATAATAAAGTTCTGAATCACAATTGACTCCATAATTGACAATTAGTACATTCAGCCTCAAACTTGTATCTGTAGTTTTGGCTACGAACAAATGTAAACTGAAATAAATACTCTGTTCAACAAGGGTTAGTTGGTTTCCAAGACTACTGCCACATGGAATGTGTGAATTCTGTGTTAGTAAAATATTTTACATGATCCTAAAAAAAAATATATGATCTCATGAAAACATTTTTTTCTAATGTTTGTCAAGTTGAAAAACAGGATGTTACATCCTGTACTGCACAGGGTTTTTTTTTTTTTATTCGCTGGTATTCTCCCAGCCCGTAGTGGTGACCCAGCCTTGGCTCCCTATCTGGGGAGTGTCTTGAGACTTAAGTCTCCCATGGAAGGAGGTAAAGTACCTCCTCATCTTTGGGACACTGAAAAGTATGATTAAAAAAACTTAGTCCGTTAACGTCATTAGTCTAATTTTCTTTATTTCATTATCAATATTTAATGTATTATACTGTTTTCGTTTTTGAGCAAATTGAATTTATGTAAAAGAAATTGGATTAGTTTTAATTTAACATTAATTCTGGACTGGCATACTGAATTATCGATAAAATATACATATTATCCATCATCAAGAATAAAACGCCACCATCTTTGTCATATTTAAGATCAACCGTCAATTGAGATTTATTTTTATACTTAATAATTTTATTTTCATTAAAATACAATAAATCCATCAGTTTCACATTATTTTATAAATTCAAATAATATTTGGATGATTCCATAAAAATTATATCTTCTATAAATATATATTTATATATATTATATATATATCTATATATAAGAGGAGTATATATATACACAAATTTATTTTGAAGCTTTTATTTCTATAAAACAAATAAATCTTCAATTTTAAATTTCAATACTGACCATAATTTAGCAATAGTTTCTATTATACTTGTTATTATTCAAAATACTTTTTTGACTATCCACTTGTTGTTGTTGCACTTGTTGTTGTCTATTCATAGTTGTTTGTTGTTTATCATAATTGGTTCTCATCAACTTATTGGTTATTAAATTTAATACATATGGTTATTTTCAAAACCATAAAAGTCAACTATCCATTTGTTGTTGTTTTATTGTTGTTGCACTTGTTGTTGTCTATTCATTAGTTGTTTGTTGTTTTTCATAATTGGTTCTCATCAACTTATTGGTTATTAAATTTAATACATATTAAACCTTCTCCATGGTTATTTTCAAAACCATAAAAGTCACAATTAGCCATCATCACGACTAAAAGAGAGCGACCCTTATACTCCATTGTTAATATTAGTTCATAATCATCTCCTTTATTTCCATAATCATTGTGACTAATGTAGTCTAAGCAATCATTTATTATTTTTAAATCAATCTTGAATTCCGGTAAATCCACTTCTGTCCACAAATTCTTTTCAGAAGGAAAAATCATAATTTCAAAGTATGCTGGTAAGAGAGAGGGTAGCCCACTTTCTTTATAATTTCCGAAACAGTGGACTGCATGTTGATGATGAATATATCAGTTGCATGAAAAACCATTATATATATACACACACCAGTAAATGTAATGCATTGTAAATTATAAGGATAAAAAATTAATTAAAAAAAATAGTATATGGCATTATTTAAAAAACAGTATATGACATCATTTTATAAATAATAAAACTAAGTGAAATACTTCTTCTAGCTTTAGTTACTTATTAGAATTCCTCAGAGTAACATTGCTTTGCTTCAGCTAAATAGTAAGTATATTTATATTTTTTAAACTATAATGAATTATTTTAAATTTATTTATATTTAAATATTTTTTTAGAAAAAAATAAAATTTTTATATTTTTTGTTTTTAGATTAGTGTGCCATGGATTCTACTAAATCAACAAGCATAAGGAAGAATGAAAAAAAGAATGATGGAAAAAATATTTAAAAGAAATAATTCATCACTTAGTCCTGATTTGCATCAAAAAGTATCTTATGCATCATATAATGCTCATATTAGAAAAATATAGCTTACCTGGATCATTTAACCACTACATAAATTGAAGGTCTTCAAACTAATAAATTCCAGAAATTGACATTCCCCACCTATCCACCATCATTGGAGATCCTTGATAGTATCTCCAAAAATTTACCAGATTTCAAAACTTTACCATCTTCCTACGCCAAAACTAAGAATTGTAATAGTGACTCTAGAATGGAATTGTCAAGTACACCTCCAAGGTACACCTCCTGTTTACACCTCCACCACAGTCAAGTAAATCCATGAAAAAATTTAACTGAATGAAGGATTTTTATAATGATGGTTGGTTGATTGGTTGATTAGTTAGTTGGATCTTATAAATGTATTTGTATCAATTAATAATTGGATTTACCTCTAAATTGATCCAAATTAATTTATATTTACGTGCATATTGTTTCTAAAAGTAGATCAGTTTTTTTTTTCCAAATAAAAAAAAAATAAAATGTGCTTTGGGACAGTTTAATCAACTTTTTTTATTTATATAATATTTAAAAGTAACTTTAAAATTAAATTATATATTTTTTTAATTGCAAATGAAACCACAACTGGTAAAATTATCGAGTTTAGACTATATATGGATATATGCATGGAATGTAGAATTAGAAGAATTTTATGGAATTCCTGTTTCATTTAATATTATAGATTCTTTAAAATTGAAATTGGATCGAAGTAAAATTACTGGTGCTATGATCCAGTAGTAAGAGTGTTTTTGATGCTTCTGATTATATTCCTTTAGTTTATTGTTACTGTGATAGACAAAGTTTTTGGGAAAAGTATTATTAATTTACAGTTAAAGGATTAATTAACAGTTATACAATTGAAGGATGAAAATAGCCCTACAAAGGTCATTTAATTATGGGTGAATCTTCTCTAAATGATCTTAAAGAGGAAAATTATCGAGGTTATGTTGCACGAGTTTATTGTAAAGGACATCAGCAATGTTTCATTATAAATTTATTTAAATATAATTATTATCACTTTTGGTTTTATACTATGGGAATATATTTTGATTCTTATCAGTGGTTTTTTGATTCTTCAACGAAATTTAAATTGAGAAAATTTTCAATCCAGAGGATATTTAAAATTGTTTTGAAGAATCTAAAGGAAATATTTCTCTTCAATTTTTTAGCAGTGATATTGTAAATTTTTTCCACCATATGTTATACTCTCATTTTGTTATTGAAGTAGTTCGACATGATTTATCTGGTGTTATACCTCGTGGTTGATAGTCCTCATGATAGAATAGTAGATACCATTCCAAATAGCTACAGTTAGTTTAATCCTGAATATCCTACTAAATTAACAAACTTAGAAACTATATTAGTTGTATATTATCCTAATTGTAAAGAATTTAAAAAATCTATTATTTACTAAGGATGGAATTTCTGCTAAATTGAATTTTTTGAAACTGAAAGAAAGTATTAAATAGATCTTTAGAAATACTTAGTAAATCCTCATATATATTTGCCACTGGATGTAATACAGATGGATTTGATCATCCTTTTCTTTTTAGAACGAGCTTTATTCATGGAATTCTACCTGGACATATATTTAATAATGATGTATCGTCTTAGAATCTTATTGCTATGATATGAGTTTAGTTCCTTATATGATCCAGCTGGATATTAAAAATCGTCGTTAGATGTGCCGTAAAAAATTATTTTCCCATTGGAAAATATGTTGGAACCCCTTTGATAGTCTAGATGCTTGTGCTGAAGCTCTTCTAGATCGAAGAAAGCCAAATTTTAATATTACCGATATAAATCTAATGTATAAACATCTCGAATATGAAAATATAGAAACCAGATCATTTTTTTTTTAATTTTTTTCAATTACTGTACTATAGATGTTGATTTAGTTACTCAAATTAAATGGATATTAAATACAGTAGAATTACCATGGGTTTATCAGAATGGCTGATCTTAATCCTAATGATTGTTTAGGTCCAAATTCAACAACTATTGTTAAAACGTTATATTATAAATACTTTTATTCAATATCATTGCACCAATTGATTTTAATTGTTAATTCAGAAAAGCAATCTTTTTATTCGTATATTAATTATGAAGTTGGTCGAGAAAATCCGCTTTAAATTATTATATACTGTCTACGACTCTGTCATATATGGATAGGGGAAAAAATACATACAAGGTGCTGAAAGTTTTAGAGACTTTAAAAAGGTGTACATGTATCTTCTAAAACTGAAGCTCTTATGTTTTTGAATTGCATCACTGTATCCCAGTATAATTAGAGATTCAATTTAAATCGAGGATTTGTAAAGCGTATTCCTCGAGATTAAAATTTCTGACTGTTGATACAGAAGATTTTCATATATTAAAATGGAGAAGATCCTTATCTCTATTATATGTGTAAAGTTAAGAGGATCGTTCCTATTACAGAATCACCCTTTCGAAAAATTTGTGAAAGACTAGTGAGATGAACGAAGTATTATGAAAAATAATGGAATGATTAACTCAAGCAAATGCTCTTAAAATTATGTGAATTCATTTATGGTGCATGGATTATTTGGCATCTTTTTACCGATGCTTTAGTACCGGGAATGGTTTAACAGCTTTATGGTCGTTTATCATATTAAATAGGGCGCGAATTTTTTCACGAAGAATTATCTGATAAAACACAAACTTTGTACGGAGTACTGATTCCATCTTTTATATAAGTGCCTCGTTTTCATTAGGTACGGGGGAAGAATTGCACATATACAATCAAAATTTTGTGGAAAACAATACCCCCTTTTCTGATTTTCTTAAGTTCAGCAGTTGAAACTTCTCTTGGTGTATTAGTTTTAGCACAAAAAAAAAACATTATATGACATTCAAGAATATGAAGTTGGAAATAAGTGTAAAATAAGTGGTTTAAAAAGAGAATAAATTGAAAGAATCATAGTGATATGAATAAATACTAATTCAAAAGTTACTTATTATTTTACGAAGATAATAATATGACAACAATATTTCTGATGATATAATCATTTCTCTTGTTAGAATGTATAAAAAAAATTAATTACTGATATTGGTTAATAAGTTTATAATGGAAAATGATATAATAATATTATAAGAAATTAATGAATATTCTGAATGGCGATGTTAAAATACAATTAAAATTCGACCACTTCATACTTATAAATCGACAACTTGTATTAACTATTGTTTAGTATTAAAAATTGAAGAATGAAAAACCTGGATTTTTTAAATCAGAAGCAGGCACTCAATTTCTTATTATATAATGATCCTTCTTATTCCTCAATTAAACATTTTACCAAAAAAAGTGTCCTTTATTTGTCCGATAGATTTATTTAAATATAAAATTAAAACTGTGAATCGGTTGTGGGTTTAATTGAGATTAGCGTCTAATATTAATGCTCTTATTAAAAATATAGATTGTCAATCATATTGTATGGAAAATTTAGTATTAATTATCAAACAAATGAGAGTATAATCTTTATTCAGAAACATGTTAATCAAGGATCTAAAAGTTTGTAATTTAAGTATATGCAAGTTATTTTCATCATCATCTCTTAAAATGATTTGTCTACATTATTCCCTGCTTTTTTTAAGAATTATGTTTTAAACCTTTTTTTTATAGTTCATCTTTAAGTAATATTAAATAAATGGTGGTGGTTGGAAAGAAGATAGAAAGAGAATTCAATAGAAAAATATAGTTCAAATACAATTAGTAAAAAAAACATTTGTAAAAATAATTATTCTTTTAGTCTTAATATTACTTTGGCATTTATTAATGAAGGGAAAAATGTGAGCTACTTTAAATTCAGATTTTCAAAAGAAAATATTTAATAATTTCAAATGATAACTTACATTTTAAACATGTACTATTGCTTAAATTTACTAGACTAATACAGCCTGTGCTGTGAATTCTTCTTCTTCCTTATCTTCCAATACAATATTTTCATTAACTACATGATTGAAATTATTGCTTTTTTTGCGTTTTGTATATAATATTGAAAATCGTACAAGGATCTAGTATCTTACACTCCAATATTTTTTAATATAATAATTGATAAATGGTTAATTGTATTACCTTTTGTAGCAATTACGAAAAGTATTGATTATCGAGACCATTGGAGAAAATTTCCTTTACATTTTTTTAATTTTTTTTCTATAATATATAAGAATTTTCAATTGTAATCTTAATATTAAAAATGAATTCAATCGCAACAACATCTTATTATAAAGCTTTGCAACAGCAACAACAACAAAGGCAGTGTTAGTCACTCCTCCCTTCTCCTTACAATCACATCATTACCATCAAAAAAACAACAACAAAACGTATTCTCTTCCAAATTCAACACCACAACCACCACAATTTGGCTTTCAACAAGAACAAAAGGAATTATTTTATAATACTTTACATTTAGTGAATAAAGAAAGTGGGAGTTTTAAATATGGTCGTAGAAATGTTAGATAAAATCAATAGAATCTCCTTATGACATTACTCCCGAAGAACCACCTAATTATAATCATGATACGTGACTACCATTCAAGAATCTAGAAGAAAATTATCACAAGCCTAAAATTTTAAAAATTTTAAAAGAATTTGAAGCTCGTATAAAATGAAACAAATTTAAGTTCTTTCTGAAGGATAATAACAATCCAAAGTTGGAAATCTTAGACGATTTAAAATTTAATGATTGAGTATTTGAAAAGGTTATCAAAATTAGAGTGATTAGAAGTTAAATATTATTTTAGTTTCAGGTGGATCTCAAAAAAACTTTATCAGCTGTGCCTAATAAAATATCTGGTATAGAGTTTAATGAAAGTATTATTACCAATTTTTGAAGAATTTTTAATATCCTTTAATAAAAGATTTGAATGCCAAGCATAAAGCTAAAAATAAATTAGATGAAAAAGGTAAAGGGAAATGGAGTGCTGCTATGTATGTCCAGCCTCATAAGAATACAATGTACTATAAATTGTTTGAAAAATTTTAGCTACAAATAAACATTAGGTGATAATGGAAGATTTTTATTAATGATTGGTTAATGCAAACGTATTTTCACTTGGAGTTCAGTTTTTGTCCATTTGTAGCTAAAGAAACTGTTGCTAGTAATGGAAAAATATTATTCCAACCCCTTTAGGTAATTTTATTTGTAAAAAATTCTAAATTTACGGTATTGACTTCAACAAGTTTCCATATGATAGTGAAACTTTTATAGATACATTAGAAAAGTAAAATACCTGTTAATGCTCCATAATTTCATTTGGTTACGGAGCTGATTTGGGGAGTAATTTGAAGGAAAATTGATTCTTTATTTACGCAATCTTGATTCGGTTTTATATTCGGATATTCCGCAAGTTAATATACAAAAAGCTGCCCTTGTAAATGCTTTGAAATTATGATTAAATTTATTATCAACTACAATTATATGTAATAAATTAGGTGATAAGTTATAAAGAATAATCCTAAAGTAATTAATAAAAGATATTTATGATAATGTCTACAATAAAAAATAATAGTATAACATTTTAATAAATGTCATTGTAATAAATGAATCGTCTTTAAAACGGAAAAAAATGGGACGATGAGTGATGAATTTAAAATAATAAATGATAACAATGATATTTTTTATTCATTTAGATATAATAGCAGCATCATCAGCATCAGTTTTAATGGGGAGAATAACACACAACTACTACTACTACTGATGCTGCTTCTGCTACTAATATTGATAATGATAATGTTGCTGTTAATGATTATGAGAAAGATGAAAATGATGCAATAAATTTTCTTAATAATATCATTTAATTTATTTTAATAAAGGATATATTGTAATAATAAATAAATAAAAAAAAATGACTACACCTAATATTGTTTCATTAATACTTAATAAAGTAGATTTCTTTAATATTATTGGATCTGGAATAAAAGAGAGAATAGAAATAAAAAAATTATTAGAAAAACTATGAAAATATCAATATTAATGATCAAAAAAACCTATTTTACTTTAAATAATATCCTTAAAATGTTTGATATTACTGATGATATATACGAATGACTGATACAACTTTTCCTAAAAGAATGAAAAACATTATAGACCAATTAAAGGATGAAAAAAAAACTCTTTTACAAGCCATTGTTGAAAAAGAAGAAGAAATAATTAAGCTACAAGATACTGCGGATGAAAATAATCCTGAATTAAAAAAAATTACAAAATAATAAAAGAATTAATAAATGAAAAACAGATTTAACACAGATATTGAAGTAAAAAAGAAAAAAATATAAAATATTAAGGCTCTAATTATTAAGTCTGAAAAAATTTAAATCAATGTATATAGAACAAAAAGAAAAGTTAAATAAAGAGATTAAGATCAAGAAATGGAAATGCTTAATTTTTTTTCAAATGGGAACTCTTTAAAAAGTTATACAAGATTTAAATGATGTTAATTATAAATTAACACATAAAATTCTGAAAAAAATAGACTAAAAATACAACTTGATAAGAAATTGAAGAATGAAAATTATAAAAAGATAAAATAGATAAATTAAATGATAAAATTAAAGGAATTAAAAAACAGTAAATGAAAAATTAAGAATGAAAAAATATTAAACTTATCTTGGAGAAAAGACTTAAATAAAAAATATTCGAATGCAATGATAATTTAAATAATAAAATGAAAGAATTAGAATATTTAAAGCGAGAAAAAGAATAAATTTAGAAAGAGAAAATATAGTATTCAGGGAAAATTTTTAAAAAAAAATTAGAAAAATTAAACATAAAAAATAAAAAATTAGAAGAAAATATTGAGAAATTAATAGGAAAAAGGTAAAATTGTCTTACTACATTACTGGAATGTGAGAAAAAAAATGAAAGAAAGAAGAAATGAAATTATAAAGAAAGCTTAAACAATGAAAACAAAAATTGATATTAGAAATGATTAAAAAATGAAACAGAAGAAAGAAAAAAATAATTATGATATAAAAAAGAAGTATGTAATAGAAAAATAATTTGTTGTCGAGAAAAAAAATAAAGAACGTGAAAATTTTTTTTCACCACACCAACCACAAAACCACACACATCTGATTAAGATTGATTTACAAAAAATAAAATAAGAAAAAAACAAATATCGAACTCAAATACTTGAACTCGAAGAAAAATCTTCCCAAAACAAAAAAAAAATTAACGATTCATTAAATTTCTGAAAAAGTGAGAATGAAAATTTTTTTTAATGAAATTAAAAAAAAGGAAAAAATAATAGATAATTTAAGTAAAACAAAACAAAATTATGAATTGATGAATACAAAGATGATGAAATTAGTAAACTCATAGTTAAAATTGAAGAATCTAAAAATGAATTTTATAGTAAAATAGAAGAATATAAAAATGATTTGAAAAAATTAAAATTAAAAGAAAGTAAACTTGAAAATGAAATAAAATATAAAGATGATGAAGTTAAAAAACTTCATAGTAAAATAGAAGAATTAGATTCAGAATTAAAAAGCTTAAAATTAAAAGGAAATAAACTTGAATTTAAAATAAACACAAAATTGTTAAAGTATCGAACGAATCGATATTAACCCTTTCAGGGTCCAAGGCCAAAATCTGAAGTCACGCACCAGTGTCCAAGAAATTTTGAAAAAAAAAAAATTATTTTTTCTTACAGAATTAAAGAGCATATTTTTGTGAAGGTAATAAAACAAAAAAAAGTAGATCTGATCATACTTACCGAGATACAGTGCCAAGAAGTTTGTAGAAATATGATGTCGGTGGCGGCAACATCGTCTGTATTCCACATACGCGTAATTATATTATTTTGTTTGTTTTAGTTGTTTTTTTCTTTTCTTTCCAATTTTTTTTATTTCCTACTAACATTTGGGGCCTGAGAGACCATACTGTATATAAATTTATATATATAAACTCACTGTATTAACACAATAACCGCACTAAAGTTATTATTAATATTATTGTTTACCACTGTTGTTTATTACAATTAACATGCCTCAATATTGGTATAATACCAATGATTATCATATTTTTACAAATTTCACAATCACTGGACATGGCTTTAGAACTGCTGGAGCTTGTGGAATCTTGAAAACAAAGGCACCATGCACAGAGGCACCTTTACATTCCTCACACATAAACCCGAGTGTCTTTGGTTCTTTGTTGCCGTCGTTTGTTTGTGCACAGACAATGAATCTCTTCTGAGCAAATTTCTTTTGAGATGAAAGGAAGCTTGCTTTTATGAAATGATCACTTCTCTTCTCAAACGCTTGGGTATTTGTGATGAATTCGGGGACCATGTTGTATGCAGGTGTGTTGGGGCTACCTGGATATTCATTATGAGTTGTCTGACAACAGACAACAAAATTCACCATGCGGTGGCTTGTTACCAGTCTTTATTTGTACATATATATGCATTCAGCATTGAAATGTCCATGAGATGGAAGAAAAAGTTTCATGTCCACTTGTAATCTTACGACACTCAGTCAACAAAACCACATCTGCATGTCACACTTGTCAACCAAGCGCATGTTTTGTGTATTAATCAGTCACTGTCATCGGTTTTCGATACGTTCTTTAGTCACTCGATCTACTTTGCCCACTGTCTTGCATTTTCTTTACGTGAAGGTTGTCAACAATGTGACATCTCGTTTGTCTGCTCCGTAAATGCCATGATGTCATTGGCAGTAAGTTAAACACCTGCACGTCATCACCTCGAACAACCTGCGTTGAGCCTGGGCATATATGTTTCGAATTAGAACGCACTGGCCTTACACATCTGTCTTGTTCACTCGCATGGATAATCACTGAGTATTGGATTGTGTACCAGTTATCGGTATATATGGTATGGCCCTTACCAAGATAAGTGCTTGTGTCCATCTGTTTCTCACTACGTCACCTGATATACCCAATAACATACTTGGTATTTCAAATGTTTTACTACCCGTGTATAAAACAATATCCAACACCAGGCCACTGTCACCAAATCACAGAGTACAAACAATTTATACAAAGGCGGTTACTCTTGCTCGGTATATAACTGCGTTGAATGAAGTCTACCTTTGAACAAATCAAAGATTCGTCAATTACCAAGATTCTTGATTGGATAAAAGTATATCCTGAACTTTTGTTTGAGGATCATGAAAAATTTCTAAATCTTGTATAACCTGTCACTTCTGTAGGCCTGGTTTTGTCGAGTAGTGCAACATACGTAAGAGTAAGATAAAACTGTTCACTGGATATTATTTCACTGAAGGATGGGGTACAAATTAGCGATCTGTGGACCAGTTATGCTTTTATATTTTTGCGTATTAGACGTGTGGGCATAAGCATTATTTTTGCCAAAAAGCAAATACATTCTGCCAAACAGTCGTCCTCTTTCCACTGTGTAGTCTTGACTGTGGTGTAAGATCGTATATGCCATGGTGTACTGAAAATACTTATTACTTTCCCTGACAATAGTTTCCATCAATGGCTGGTCAAAGAATTAATTCAAAGAATTCAGTTCATTGGCCGTGGTTCAAGGGGACAGGTAGGTAGGAATTCACTTTGCGAGTCATCAAATTTGGTGTGGGCTGGGAACAAAATTGGGATTTTGCTGCCATCCAGATACGGTTTGCTGGTGGTACTGGGACATCATAGGTGGTTGTACGGGTGCTTGTGAGCGGGCTGGTGGGTGACGCTCCGCTTTGTCCTTGAACTGACGCAGTCACAGCGAGGGTTCCCGCGTGGCCACAGCGAGTCACGCATGGCTGGTAGCCATACCACCACCAGCCCACTACCACCATCCATGATGTCTGTGGCCCCATCCATGCCAAGTGTAGCACATCATCATCACTATCTCTACCTAAAACGGGTTGTAGGCCACGGGTGTACTCCGGGATGTACTAGGGATGTACTCAATACCCTGGGCATAGCATTATGGTACCGCTACCCGAGCGCATGCGGCGGCGCACATACCGACGTTCACTGGTGAATATGTTTCCTCACTATCGCTACTCCGAATGATCGTCGGAGCGCAATAAATCACAATCCACTTCAGAATCATCGTCATTACTGAAGTCAGAGGCCAGGCACGGGAAAATATTAGTTTTCTCTTACATTTAGGAACAACCGACCGTGAGTCACGGTGCCCACACAGAGGTAGCAATGGTCGAGGGATCGTCCGGGGTTTTCTGCCACTATTATCGATATCCTTGGTCATTATTTTCGGTCACTAACTCATCAAAGCCGTAGAATTCGTCTTCATTTACACTTCCATCAGTTGTCAGAACTATCAGACAGGAAGAGGAGAGTGCAAATTTCCGGGGAGTCAGGGAGCCTGGACTTGCGACGGAGACATGGTGAACAAGGGTGACTGAGCCGGCGACGTTCCCACAATGCTATGCAGGCGCTTAGATTTTTGTTTACGGCGCACACCACACGAGACCCATTCTCCTCATATGTAGGCCTATGAGCGCTTTCGCGCTAAATTTGACGGCGCTAGAATTTTTGGCGTAGATCTACGGTTTGGACACTCACCGACCAGCGTAGATCTACGGGAGGACCCTGAAGGGTTAAAAGAGAGAGTTATTACAGGACTTGAAAATATTGAAAATATAAATTTATTAAGTATTAAAGAAAAACAAATGAAGAATTAGAAAAATTTATTAATGAAATTACAGAATTTAAATTAAAGTATCGAAACAAAATGATATTGAAAAGAGAGAGTTATTAAAGGAACTTGGAAAAATTAAAATTATTAAAACATTAAGAAAAAATGAAGAATTAGAAAACTTATACCCAATAAAATTCAAGACATTAAATTAGTATTAAACAAAAAGATGTGTATTAAAAAATTAAAAAAGAAAATATAAATAAAAGTGTAAGGTAATCCAATACCAAGAAATCAATTACCTTTTGATTAAAGAAAAGTAAACAAATATTAAAACTGAAACTCATAAAGAATGTTTGGTAAAATTAAATGAAACAGATAAAGAGATAAAAATAAATGAATTAATATCAGATATAATGTGAAAAGATTTAAAGAATGTGAGATAAAAATAAATGAAATAAATTTAAAAATATTTGTCGAAATAATAATACTTTACAACAAACTTAATAATTCACTTGAATATTATAATAACACAAATAAAAAAAAAATATTGAAAATTTATGTAAGACTGTGGAAAATATTAGGACTAATATTAATCAAATTGTAATCTATAGATAGCATTGTAAAATATTATTTTAAGTATTTTTTTTTTTTTTATTTTTTTTCCCTTTATCCCTTTCAGGGTCCATGTCCCATAGATCTTACGGCTTTTATGTTCAGGGTCCAAAACTGTAGAATCTATGCCATGAGCTCAACTCACTCTGATAAACTGTAGTGGTACATTGGGCCTTGATATTGGAGAGAATAACATCTATGTTATGGTATGTGTGCACACATAAAACAGATCCTTGCAACACACTGTGTATAATGATGAGAAAAAAATGAAATCATGATTTTTCGTTAAAACAGCACTTTGCAGTATGTTTTTTATAGTTATATTGCGATTTCTTGGGTCTCATTTGTTAGAATGAAGAAATATTAACAGAAATAGAGATGATTTTTTTGATTGTTTCTTTTTGCATTGGAAATGGCTTGAAAAACTGAGCCTCAAAATATGCGAAATGTTAAATTTTTGCACGATATTCAAGAGGTATCAAAACGACCTCAACGTCTAATACATGTCAGTGGTGGGTTCTAATGTACATTCACAAATATGGTGATGATAATGTATAAATTATTACAGTATTGCATAACTGTTAAAATTCGTTATTTTTGGTGTGAATAAAAATTCATTATGTGAATTTAAACAAATCAAAATGGAATTTATTTGTTAAAGCCTCAAAATATAACTAATGGACAGAGAAATGTTAGTTTAGTGCCAGAATGCCTACATTGTTCATTCTGAAGGCCTATTTTGAATTGGGGAATATTTTGCACTTTGTGTTAAATTAGCCAAATTACAATTTCCGATCACTTTATTTTGTAGTTGTAACAGTTGACTTGGCGATTTTCTTGTGCTCAACGATAGAATAGAAGTTAATACTAGGAAATAGCTAAGAATTGGTTGATTGGAATAAGGAAATTGGGGCCCCCCCTAATAATGGGAGTCAAGTCGGCAAAATCGCTGATTCTAAATATGCTGAACACATCAAAATTCGCTAGAAAAAAGGCCCATTTTTAAATTTCGTCAATTTTCAACCAAATTTTCGTACTTTTTGTTTTCTTACCTTCACAAAAAGATTCTCTACGATTTCATAAGAAAAAATAACAAATTTTTTTTTTTTAAATTCTTGGACACTGGTGCGTGACTCCAGATTTGGGCCTTGGACCCTGAAAGGGTTAAATACTCAGTATAATTAAAAATGATTTTTGAAAAAAGCATATTTGATATTATTTACATTTATGGCAAAAAAATTAATGATTGAATTTGAAAATGAAAGAAAAGAAAAAGAAAAATTAAATTTAGATTTAGTTACAACATTTTTAACAAAAATTTTAATTAAAAATGAAAAGGAAAAACTGTATACCAATTGAAATTAATAATAGATTAACTTTATTGAAAAAAAAAAATAAAATCAGTGACTAATTATATAGCTAATGATGATGAGAAAATGAAATCTTTCATCTCTAATTTAGTAATTGGGTTGAACTCGTTATAGCTTTATACTTTTATTTATTCTTTATATTTAAACATATTAAAAAATGTAAGTAAAACAAAAACAAATAACTCTTTCAAACAATTTTTATTATAAAACAGTAAAATATTTAAAATTTTAATCCAAATATTAAAGTTATTAGTTAAAATTAAAAATTTTAAATCCTCAAAAAAAGAAAATAGTCAAAATGAACTGACAAAAGCGTCAAACTTTAAAATAGCAATGATAAATTAATTTGTTCAAACTCCACTCTCATCATTTTTTGACATCGTAATTACAACAATAGTACAATATAATTATACAATATTTAAAAAACAAAAATATTGATAATGGAATAATAATTTGGAAGAAATTTTAAAAATAATGAAAATATGTCCTTACCATTTGCGTTTATGTATTCAAGCTAAAACAGAATTATGAAATAAATAATTCATTAATGTTTTACATTATTCATCAATTGATTTCTGCTAAAATTTTATAATGTCTAAGTAATGAATATTAGAAGAATTTGTTAATACCTTTATTCAAATTATCTAATATCAATGGCATGATAAATTCTAATGTGTTTTTGGATAAACTTTTCTTGTGATTTTATAATATTAACAAAAAATTAGAAAATAAAATAGCTATTAATGATATGTCTGTTGATATGACCATTTCATAATTTATCTATTATTATTGAAAATGAATCTATAAAATTTATTATGCATCAAAAATGAAAATATATAATTATATTTAAAAAAGTCAGAATTATTAGATGATTAAAAATTACTTAATGAATAATGATATTGAAAAAGCGATAGAGAATTTGTATATGCTATTTTTAAGAAGATGAAAGAAGATACAATGATTGTTGACTATTTAGATTCTACATTATTAATCAAATGAAATTCTATAAAAGTGATGAATGAAGGAGAAACTACATTTTAGAGAAGAAGAAAATGGAAGACAAAGAAAAAAGAAAAACTTCAATTAAAGATAAAGAAATGGGAAGACAAAGAAAGAAGAAGAAGATTTAAAAAATCTTATATTAAGAAAAGATGATCCAAATCTGTTTAAGCAGATAAAGGAAAAGATGATTTTCAGGAACTAAGTTGAAGAGAATATTTACGAGAAAAAAAGATTCAGATTCAGATTCAGAAAAAAGTGTGCAACAGTAATGAAATACAGATTAATGATGATTGATACTATTTACAGTTGTAGAATTAATGATGATATAAGCCTAGTAAAAGAAAAAAAATGAAATAAAAAATTATTTTTATTAACAAAAAAATATAATTTACCTAAATCATTTTTTTCTTTTTAAATTTTAAAAAACATACTATTTCTATATGTAAATACAGTATAAAAATGTTCCAATTAAATCTCAATAAAAATTAAATATTAACATATATAATAATAGAAAAAAATATAAAAATTCATTTAAGTTATCTTTAAAAATTATATATTTGAAATATTATTACTTTTATTAAAATTTAAATAAAAACTTTCAATTAATGAATACTCTTCGATTGTTGAAGAAGAAATTTAGAGGAAATTTGTTTTATAAGTATTTAAAATTGATTTATTATATTATTGTATTATTAATAATAAATGTAAATGCTTTTAATTAATAATTTTTTACTATCATTATATTTTTCTTGTTCTTTTTTTTTTTCAAAATTTTGGGAGGGAGGAAATGAAAAAATAAAATTACAAAAAGAAATTTAACTTATTTAAAATAATCGGTTATTTGGCCATGTTTTTTAGTATTAAAATTTAGTTAAATTTCCATTTTTCCAAACATCTAATTAAAATATATGGATTTTTCCATTATAAAATTTCTTACATGAATATTATTATTATTTTGTTATATTTTTCTTTGTAAAAACTAAAATTTAAATTAAAGTTACACTATTATTTGAATGATATTTTTAGAACCAGTAATAAAACAACATTTAAAATTATCACATTTAAAGATGAAAATAATAATGATGTTTTTGGGCGCTCCAAAAATAATAAAATTCCTATTTTTTTCATTTTTTTTATTATTGAAAAATAGTCACTATTTAAAAATGAAAAATTAAGAAAAAAAAACTTTTTTAAAAATAAAAATTTTTGACAAAAGTACAAATTTTCTAATTTTAAAAAAATAACAATCTTCACACACTACACTATAATTGTATTTTCAAATGAAATTTTAATTTCCCTTTCATTTTAATGTAGTAATAATATGTTATACTTCATTATTATTATGAACAATTTTTTATTTTTTTTGATTTCACTTTTAAACCCCTTTTACTGTTTCCGACTTAAAATACTTTACCCAAAGTTTCCCGACTATTTATACCACAAAACTGGGCTTCAAACGGGGCCAAAGGCCTGGTAGGCCCACATGGGGGGAATGGGTTCATGGTCGGTGTCACCCGTGAAAAAAAAATTGGGGCCTACGGTGCATTGGGGAAAGCCATTTGTCAGCCATTTTACCATGCCCCTCGGTAAAAAGTTCCTCCACCTGGGGGATTGGAGGGGCTTTTTTCCCAAGTGATAGCTCTAGCAGCGATGAAAGTGTTCAGTGAACAAA
>NC_069485.1:20324512-20397092 GCF_026875155.1 Cherax quadricarinatus
CAACCCCAAAAAATTACTTGACCCTTACCACTACGTTATCTTGACTCTGACCATCAGGTTACCTTGACCGTGACCACCACTCTACCTTGACCCTGACCACCACGTTACCTGGACCCTGACGACCACGCTACCTTGACACTGACCACAACGTTACCTTGACCTTGACCACCAAGTTACCTTAACCTGACCACAACATTACCTTGACCCTGACCACAACATTACCTTGACACTGACCAGTACGCTACCTTGACTCTGACCACCTGGTTACCTTGACCCTGACCACCACGTTACCTTGTCCCTGACCACCAGGTTACCTTGACCCTGACCTCCACACTACCTTGACACTGACCACCACATTACCTTGACTCTTACCACTTCCTTATCTAGACCCTGACCATCAGGTTACCTTGACTCTGACCACCACACTACCTTGACCCTGACCACCACGTTACCTTGACCCTGACGACCATGCTACCTTGACCCTGACCACAATGTTACCTTGACCATGACCACTACGCTACCTTGATCCTGACCACCAGGTTACCTTGACCCTGACCACCATGTTACATTGACCCTGACCACCATGCTAACTTGACCCTGACCACCAAGCTACCTTGACCCTGACCACCACGCTACCTTGACCCTGACCACCATGCTACCATGACCCTGACCACCATGTTACCTTGACCCTGTCCACCATGTTACCTTGATCCTGACCACCAACCTTCCATGACCCTGACCACAAAGCTACTTTGACCCTGATAACCACGATTCCTTGTCCCTGACCACCAGGCTACTTTCACCCTGACCACAACGTTACCTTGACCCTGACCATCACGTTATCTTGATCCTGACCACCACGCTACCTTGACCCTGACCATAATGCTACCTTGACCCTGACCACTACGGTACCTTGACCCTGACCAACACATAGCCTTGACCCTGACCACCACGTTACCTTGACCCTGACCACCACGCTACCTTGACCCTGACCACCACGCTATCTTACCCTCAACCACCACATTACCTTTAACCCTGACCACCACATTACTTTGACCCTGACCACACGTTATCTTGTCCCTGACGACAATTTTATTTTGACCCAACCATCATATTCCCTTTAAACCCTACGGGAAACGTTCCCTTTGACCCTGACCGGTACGTTCCCTTTGACCCGACCACCACTTCCCAATTGACCGACAACCAAATTACCTTGACCCTGAACCCTACTTTAAACCTTTGGATCCGAAAAACCACTTTTACCTTGCCCCTGATCCCCCACGTTACCTTAAACCCGGACCCCCAAATGCTACCTTGACCCCTGACCACCACTTCCCTTAACCCTGACCACCCATTTTCCCTTTAAACCCTGGCCACCATGTTCTTTGCCCCAAACCCCCAAACCTCCCTTTGACACGGGACCACCACTTTTACCTTAAGGCTGACCAATGCTCCCTTTGACCCCACCACCACTTTCCCTTACCCTGATTTTCCCACGTTACCATGCCCCTTTACCACCACTTTCCCTTTGGGACCCTGGCCACAACGAAACCATGATGCTGACCACAATGCGTCTTTGACAACACAAATACCTTTGACCCTAAACAACCATTTTAAACCTTGACCCTGACCACCAGGTTCCCTTTGCCCCCCTGACCCCCCAAGCAACATTGACCCTGACCACCACGTTCCCCTTAAACCCGACGACCACGGAACCTTATCCCCTTTTTGCCCCAACCCCCAGAAACCTTTCCCCTGACCCCCCTTCCATTCCCTTGATTTTTTAAATTTTACCCCCTTTATCTTGAACACGAAAACTATTTATTTTAACCCTGACCATCATTGCCTTAAACCCTGACCACCGGGTTACCTTGACACGGGACCACTACATTCCCTTTGGGACCCTGCCCACCACGAAACCTTTCCCAATGCCCAAACCATTTTCCCTTACCCTGACCACAACACAACCTTGACCCTGAAAACCAAGTTACATTGACCCTGACCACCCCCTTACCTTACCCTGACCACCAATTTAAAATTGATGCGGACCACAACGTTACCTGACCCTGACCACCACGAAAACCATGACCCGACCACCACTTTAACTGGACCCTGACCCCCCCAACGTTCCCCTTGGGGCCCCACTGATTAAAACCAAAATGTTTTCCCGCACCCAAAACCCACTATGCTCCCCTTGATTTCTGACCCCCAAATTCCCTTTACCCTGAAAATTCACTTTACCCTGCCCCTGCCCAAACCACTTTTTACCTTGCCCCTGACCACAATGCTTCCTTGCCCCGGGACCCCCCACGTTTCCTAAACCCTGACCACCACATTCCCTTTGACTTGACCACCACTTTAAAAGTTTTATCCTGACCTCCACATTACCTTAAACCCTGACCAACACCTTCCCTTTTAACCCTACCCCCAAACTTTCCCCCTGACCCGGGAGCACTACTTTACCTTGACCCGACCACCTTTTTCCCTTGACCCGCCCAAGCACTTTAAACTTGACCATGCCACCCATGTTACCTAGACCGACCACCATGCTACCTTGCCCCCTGACCACTACATTACCTTGCCCCGACCACCACGTTCCCTTTACCCCGCCCTTTCACTTCCCTTTGACCCTGCCTACCACTTTCCCCCTTCACCCTAAAACTCCCCCCGTCACCTTGCCCCTTTCCCCACTATAAAAATTTACTCTACAGCCACGTTAACATGACCCTAAACCACCGGGGCTCCCTTGACCCGACCACCACGTTCCCTTTGGCCCCCGACCACCACTTTCCCTTGCCCCCTGACCACCACTTTAACCTTTCCCGACACCACGTTCCCTTTGCCCCTGCCCATTACTTTACCTTGACTCTGACCCCCCACTTAACTTCCCCCCCTAAACCCGAACGCTACCTTGACCCTGACCACCACACTCCCTTGACCATGACCACCATGTTACCTTGACCCTGACCACCATTTTTTAAACCTTGACCCGACCCCCATGCAAATTTGACCCGACCACATGCTACCCTTAAACTCGGGACCACCACACTTCCTTGACCCTAAACCACCCCCTTTCCCTTGAAAACCCAAACGCCCCTTTGACCCTGACCACCACATTACCTTGCCCCTTTCCCACCACTTTTTCCTTGACTGTGACCACCACCCTACCTTGACCCTGACCCCACTTTTTAAATTTGGGCCCCCGGGGCCCAAACCAATTTAAATTTGGGACACTGCCCACCATGCCCCTTTTACTCGACCAGCACCATTATTTTTTTCCCCTGACCACAAAACGTTACCTTTGGCCCTACCACCACTTTTTCCTTACCCTAAACCACCATTTTCCTTTGCCCCCGCCACCACGTTTCCCTTTTAACCCTGACACCACTTTAGTTTTTCCCTGACCCCCATGTTGCCTTGACCCAAAACCAAACCAAATTCCCTTTGACCCTGGTTACCACTTTACCTTAAAATGACCCCCCCAATTTTACCTTGACCCTGTCCACCTCTTTTACCTTGACCCGACGTCCACTTTTACCATGACCCTAAAACCCCCCACGTTATTTTGACCCTGACCACCACATTCCCTTTAAACCCTGACCACCACGTTCCCTTTTAAACGTGACCACCATTTACCTTGACCCTGAACCCAAATTTTAAACCTTGACCCTGACTACCACGTTCCCCTTAAACCATAAACCCACCGGTTACCTTGACGCTGACAAACCACATTCCCTTGCCCAAAGACAACCGGTTACCTTGACCCGACACCGGGGTTAAACCTTGACCCTGCCCACGACTTACCTTGACCCTGACAAAACACAATCCCTTTGACCCTGACAAACCACGTTCCCTTTACAAGGGACCACCACGTTACCTTGACCCTGCCCCCACACTTTAAATTTTGCCCCTGACTGCCACTTAAATTAAACCATGTCTCCCATTTTAAAATTGACCCTGACAACAACATTCCCTTGCCCCTGACCCCACCTTAATTGACCCGGGAATCCCATGTTCCCTTTGGGCCCCTGACCACCAGGTTACCTTAAACTTGCCCCACGATTTTCCCTTTGCCCTTTGACCCCCAAGTTCCCTTAACCCCCACCACTTTAAACCTTAAAACCCCTGACCACAACTTTTACATTAAAACCCGGCCCCAAAACGCAAACCTTGCCCCTGACCCCCTTTGGTTACCTGCCCCCCCCTTCCCACCATTTCCCTTTGACCCTGACCTCCACCCTACCTTGAAACTGCCCACCACATTTACCTTGACCCTGACCCCCAAAATTACTGCCCCTGACCACACGTTATTTTGACCCTGTCCCCATGTTACCTGACCTGCCACCACGCTCCCTTACCTTGACCACCACGCTACATTGCCCCGCCCACCACATTCCCTTTGACCCTGGCCCCCACTTACCTTGACACTCCCCCACGCCCTTTTACCTGCCCACTACATTCCTTACCCTGACCACCACATTCCTTCACCCTCCCCAAACACTTACCTAGCCCCTAACCCCACCTACCTTTTCCCTGACCACCTTAACCTGACCCTGTCGACTACGCTCCCTTTACATTGACCAAATTCCTTTCCCCAATGACCACCGATTACTTTGACCCTTCCCACCACTTTATTTTGACCCTGGCCTACTTTATCTTGCCCCGCCCATCCGTTCCCTTTACCTGACCACAACTTTTACCTTGCCCCTGCCCCCACGTTAACTTGACCCTGACGACCATGCACCTTGACCCTGACCAAACTTTTTACCTTGCCAGACCCCCCATCCCCCTTGACCCTGACCCCCGGGTTTTCCTTTTACCTGACCACCATGAACCTTCCCCTGCCACCTGCTAACTTGACTCTGACCCCCAAGCTACCTTGACCCGACCACCACCTACCTTGACCCTACCCCATGCCCATGACCCTGACCACCATGTTCCTTGCCCCTGCCCACCACGTTCCCGACCCTGCCCCCCCCCTTGCCCTGACCAAAAGCACTTGCCCCGATAACCCGTTCCCTTTGCCCGACGCGGGTACCTTCCCCGACCAAAACTTCCTTGACCCGACCATACGTTATCTTAAACCGACCGCCACCCCCTTGACGCTGACCAAACGTTACTGACCCGACCATAGGGTCCCTTTGGGGCCCCGCCCAAAACACAACCCCCTTGACTCTGACCACCCTTTTACCTTACCCTGCCACACGCTACCTTGACCCTGACCCCCACGCTATTTTTACCCCCAACCACATACCTTTACCCTACCACCCCCATTACTTTGCCCCTACCACCCTTTATCTTGTCCCTGACGACTATTTTACTTGACCCGACCACATTTTACCTTGACCCTGACCTACTTACCTGCCCCTGCCCCACCACGTTACTTTGACTCACAACCACGTTTACCTTGCCCCGACCACTACTTTACCTTGACCCCAAACCCTCTTTTCCCTGACCCTGACCCCCAGTAGCTTGACCCTGATCCTATGACCTTACACGACCACAATGTTCCCTTTGCCCTGACCACCATGTTCCCCTTGACCCTGACCACCTTTTCCCTTGCCCCCCGCCCACCATGTCCTTGACCCTCACCCCCCAAAATTACCCGACCCTGACATCAGTTACCTTGCCCCCTTCCCAAACCCCGTTACCTTGACCCTGGCCACAACGCTACCAGATGCTGACCACCAGCATCTTTGACAACCATGCTACCTTACCCTGACTACCTTACCTTGACCCGCCACCCTTCTTGACCCTGCCCACCAAGCAACATTGCCCCGACCACCATTACCTTTGCCCCCTGCGCCCACGGAACCTTGACCCTGATCAACTGCTACCTTAAACCCGACCCCACACTTCCCTTTACCCGCCACTGCTTACGTGACCTTGACCCCCCTTTAATTTGACACGCAATATGTTATCTTGACCCTGCCCAATTTCCCCTGACCCTGACCACCAGTTATTTTGACACTGACCACAACATTCCCTTTTGCCCCCTGACCACCATGAACCTTGCCCCTGATAACTGTTCCTTGACCCTGACACTAGCTCCTTACCTGACAACCAATTTACATTGACCCTGACCACTAAAATTACCTTGCCCTGACCCCCATTTTAAATTTTATGCTGACCACAACATAATATGCCCCCTGACCCCCCCTTTACCTTGCCCCTTACACCAAGCACCTTCCCCCTGACCACCACTTACCTTCCCTTGCCCACCCGTTATTTTACCGGCCACCTCGTTAGTTTGGCCCCCGACCACCATGCTACCGGGGCCCTGCCACACGCCACCTTGACCCTACCTCATTTTCCCCTTGCCCCCTGCCCCCACGCTCCTTGACCTCCCAAGCACTTTACCTAACCCCTGAAAAACCCACGATACCTTGACCCGCCCACCCGTTACCTTTTGCCCCTGACCACACATTAATTTACCCACTACCACTTTACCTTGACCCGACCACATTTTAACCTTGACCTTGACCCCCAAATTTTTACCTTGCCTTGACCCCCATTTCCCCTTGCCCCATGACCACTACGTTTTTTTTTGCCCTGACTCCCCTGTTACTTGACCCTGACTACCATGTTACCTTGACCCTACTACCATTTCCCTTGCCCCTGACCACATGTACTTTGCCCCCTGATACCATTTTAAATTGGCCCTGGCCTCTACGCTACCTTGCCCCTGCCCACCATTTACTTTGCCCCGACCCCCAAATTAAAATTGCCCTTTGAAAAAAGTACTCCTTGACCTGAGCACCAATTACCTTAACCTGACCACCTTTCCCTTTTGACCCGACCAAAACATTCCCTTTTGCCCCCTGCCACACGCTCCCTTTGACCCTGACCACGGTTACTTGCCCCGGGGACCTCCAATTTTCCTTGACCCTGACCCCCCATTTCCCTTGAATTGACCACACGTTCCCTTTGACCCTGACCATAGGGGGACCTTGACCCTGACCACTACGCTACCTTGCCCCAAAACCACCGGTTATCTTGACGCTGCCCACCCACGTTTCCCTTTGACCCTGACCACACGTTCCCTTGAAAATGCCCCACGTACCTAATCGTCCACCATTATTTTGACCCTGACCCCACGTTACCTTTGACCCTGACCCCACTTTACCTTACCCGACCCCCCGGACTTTGACCCTGACCCCCACTTTACAATGCCCCACCACCAAATTCCCTTAAAACTTTCCCACCACATTACCAGCCTAAAAACCCCCCACATTCCCTTGCCCTGACTACCATTTCCCCTTGACCATGACCACCCATTACCTTCCCCCTGACCACCACGTTACCTTCGCTGACTCCATGTTACCTTCCCCCATCCCCATTTTTACCTTGCCCCTGAGTCCAGGTTACCTTGACCCTGACCATGTGTTACCTTGACCCACTAACATGATACCTTCCCCTAAATAAAAACCTTGACAATGCCCCCACTTACCATACCCGACCCTACGTTAATTTGACCCTGCCACCACGTTAAATTGACCCTACTACCATGTTACTTGCCCCGACTCAACGTTCCTTTGCCCTTTTGTCCTCCAGCTACATTCCCCCTGACTACCATGTTACCTTGGCCCTGGCCTCCACCTCCCTTTTACCCGCCCACCACTTTACCTTGACCCTGACCACCACATTACCTTCCCTCCACCACCTCCTTGACTCTGAGTACCAAGTATTTGCCCCGACCCCCCACCTTCCTTGACCTGAGCCCCCGTTACCTGATGCTGACCAAAAACCTACCTTACCCTGACCACCACGTTACCTTCCCGCCACAAGCTCCCTTTGCCCCTACCACCACATTACCTTGACCCTGACCCATGTTACCCTACCCGACCCCAGTTACCTTGCCCCACCAAAAGCTTCCCCTTGCCCCCTGACCACCACATTCCTTGCCCTTACCACCATTTAACCTGACCCTGCCTCCACTTATTTACCCTGACCCCCACCTTACCTTGCCCCTGACCACCACGCACCTGACCCTGACCAGCACGACCAAAACCCGACCACCACACTACCTCCACCCTGCCACCATGTACCTTGACCCTGCCCAAAAGCTACCTTAAACCTTGACCACCAGGTCCTTGACCCTCCACCATGCTCTTGACCCTGACCACCACGTTATTTTGACCCGACCACCAATTTCCCTTGACACTGACCACCACGTTATCTTCACCTTTCTACCACTTTTACCTTGCCCGTGACCACCAGCCCCTTCATACTGCCACCATGTTACCTTGCCCCGACCATCATTTTCCCTTTTGACCCTGACCATAATTTTACCCGACCTCCACATTCCCTTGACCCTGACCCCCTTGCTACCTTGCCCTGCCCCACCACTTTCGACTACATAAAATGATTTTGGGAAAAATTTTAAAAAATTGCATTAACAACCATCAATTTAGGAAAAAATATCTGGCTTTAATAGATTCATTAATATTTACAGAAGAAAAGGAACAGTGCCCGATGATACCAATTAATTTTCAGGTATTAAAGGGGTAAGCGAGTTTCCCAATTCCAGAGGTATCCAATAGGAGACCCCGGACGAAAAAAATATGGTTTACCTTGTTTCCAAATTCTAAAGGATAATTATTTGATGTTATTTCATTCAGTGATTCAAAATTCTAATATGGAGGAAATATTTGAGAATAACATTGGGTTTAAAACCTGTGGTACAAAACGTACGGGGCGTATTATCATAAAGAAAAGTATTTTAATATCTAAATTTTGACTATCTAAAAAACTAGCCATCACTATTAATTCTTCTTCCTCCTCTTCTTCTTTTTCTTCTTCTTTTTTTTTCTTTCTCTTCATTTATATCTTTTACTGTTTTTTTTGTTTTACAAATATTGCATTATAATATTTATTACCCTCATCAGAAACATAAACTAACTCTAAAGTAAGAGTATCATAACGAAAAATTATATCTTTTTTTATAAATTTTTTATATTGAATAAAATAATCATTGTTTTGAAGATTTATAATAAGTCTAAAATTACTTTCTCTAATTTCGATGAAACGTGAAATAAAACGTAATGATGATTCACCAAGTGGTCCTAATTTATCTTTTATGAGTGGATGTGTAAGGTCAATTTTTCTTCGACATTCTTTTCCACTCAATGCAAGTATTTTCATTTATTATATCATTATCGTTAACTCCATTAGAGCCCCAAAAATTTTACTGGGATTTTATGGAAAGGTAAATCACGGGTTAGTTCCAACATAAAAATTTAAAATAGTATTAGTAGTATAATAAATTTTCCATCATTTTTTAACATAGTATATTTTTGAGCGGCATAGGGTTTTAAAATTCCCTTTTTTCTAAGATTTCATGACCTTTAGCAAATAAAGTATTTATCAAAATTTCATCCATAATTAGAGTTAAATTTTTATTTTTTTCATGATATTGTTGTATTATTACAAATCCAAATTATGAATTGGATTATTTTTTAATTTCTAAATATTTTAATTCAGCTTTACATTCTTTTTTTTCTCGGTGTCGAAGAAAATATTCTAAAAGAAAATATGGATAATTATAGGATGTTTCCGGAAGATTTTCACGTGGTTTTAAAGATCATAAACTTTTATGAGAATTTCTTGAAGAGTACTTAAGAGTTGATTTAAAATTGTATTATGAATTGACTGATATAATTTTAATATAATTTCACGATATTATTATCAGATTTTTTTTGTATTTATACTGCTTCTATTTCTGTATAAAAAATTATATTCTTCATTTAGTAAAAGCAAATCAAAAGCTGATTTACTGAATATTTTAATTTGAGTTAATTGGTTTTCTATTTGTTTAATTTTTTTAGTTTTATTTTTAATTTTTTTAAGGGGGAGTGTTTTTTTCACAAATTTTCGTCTTTAAATTTTTGTTGTTTATAATGATTTAATATATTTTGACTAATAGAATCAAAAAGTGAGCATAATAATGTGTTTGAATCTTTTTCTAGAATAATATTAATATTAGATAATTTATCTTTTGGAATTAAATCAATTAATGGCTTAATAACATCAGTCTTTATAAATTCAATATATTTTTTACTTATTGAATTCATTTTCTTTTGTTTTTTAATATAGTTTATTATAGTTTACACCTCCTTTATATTAAAACAAATATTATTATTTTAATTTAGCTTTCTTTTTTATTTTTATGTATGTTATCATAAATAATATAAACAGAAAAATAATAATAATAATAATATTACCAGAAGACACTTTTTGAGTACAATTGTTAATTGTAATCTTATTAAGTAATAATCACATTAAAAGAAAAATATATTTTTATGTAAAAAATTTAGTCATACAATTTGTAATTATAGTAATAATTAGTAATATGCCCAGGACTTAACTTATTGCTACATCTATATAAAACTCACAGTTTGGTATATACAGTCTATCCAGCAAGATGTATTTTAAAGAGGATATTGAAGTATCACCTAGAAATAATATTATGGAGAACTATAAAGATATTAATTTTAATGAATTACAAAAAGGGGCTTGTGACAGAAGAATTAATATATGGAAAAAATAATAAAGACTATAAGGACAAAGAAGATTTATTACTTCAATATGATGTTTCATCACAGCAAGGGTTTGCAACAGAAAAAATTAATACTTGAAAAAGATAATCAAGACTATATGGAACAAAGAAAATTTCTATTACTTCAATATTATTCATCAAATAATTTCAACAAATTACAACAATTGTCTCTCCTGGAGATGAAGAAAACTTTTGCTGCAAAGAATGTAAAAAAATTTCTAAGACTGCTGATGATTTTCATTCATCATTTAATAATAACATAAAATACATATTAAAATACATTATTTGCAATTTATGCAACAAGAAATTTGCATTAGAAATCTCATTTGATTAGACATCAACCAAAACAAATTTACAAATGAAAACCATATGTATACAATTTATGTAAACATAGTTTTAAATAATAAATATGCTTTGAAAGCACTTTTTTAATGTGAAATAATAAAAAAATTTTCTTGCAATTTATGCAATAAGAAATTTGCATTTGAATCTCATTTGATTAGACATCAGACAAATCATACAAATGAAAAACCATAATGTATGAAATATATGTAACATAGCTTTAATAATAAATATGCTTTGGGAAAGCCATTTTAAATGTGCATAATAAAAAATTTTCTTGCAATTTATTGCAATAAGAAATTTGCATTTAAATGTAATTTGAATTAGACATCAGACAAAATCATACAAATGAAAAACCATATGAAATGCAATTTATGTAAACATAGTTTAATAATAAAAATGTTTTTGAAAGCACATTTTAATGGCATAATAAAAATTTTTTTGCAATTTAATGCAATAAAAATTTGCATTTAAATGTAATTTGATTAGACATCAGACACATCATACAAATGAAAAATCATATGTATATAATTTATGAAAATTTGTAGTTTTAATGATAAATATATTTTAAAAGCACATTTTAAATTTGTGCATAATAAAAATTTTACTTGAAATTTTTTGCAATAAGAAATTTTCCAAAGAAAAGTAATATGATTATACATCAGGAATATACATACAAAAGAAAAACCATAATTTGTAATTATTGAAATGTGGTTTTTCTAACAAGGATGAATTAAAAAAGCATATTTTTTTTCACTTAATATAAAAGACTAAAAATTTTCTTGTTCCTATGTCAAAAATGTTTTAAAAACAATTTTTAAATATGATAAAACATGAAAGAATTCATACAGGAAAAAACCCTACACATGTGACAATTGTAAATATAGTTTTAGTTCAAAAAGTATTTTAAAAGTACATATTAAGAAAAAAACATCCTGTACATTTAGTGAAATAATGCACAAGTGAGAAACTAAAATTTTTCATATTCACTTTTCAATCCAGTATAATGAAAATACTAATTTATAAGGTTATTTTAGAAGTGGAAAAATGATATAAAAAAATAGTGGAAAAAGATTTGATTACAAATTTAAATGGAAGTTATTTTCAAATTCATTTTTTAATTTGAAATATAAATTCACGAATAAGTTTTATTTCATCAACAGCTACATAAAATATTTTTATTTTTAAATGCTTAAGTTTTTTTTAAATTCTTTTTTTAAAGAATCAGAAGCATAATGTAATAAAAGTTTACACCTAATACATGAACTAAATTAGCTATTTGGCATTTCATTTTATCAGAGGGGAAATTTTCCGTATAAAGCTTGTGCGTGACATAACCCATATTCGTTTTCGCACTGTTGTTGTTGAAAATTATAATTTTGTAAATTGTCAATGTTAGTTGATAATGATTCTTTTAAACAATAATGCAATGGATCACGTTTAGTAGCTTTATATGGATTAGCAGTAGTTTTCCTTTTAATTTTAATGATGTTTCCTTGAATGTTAAATAATTACGTGTTTTTAGTTGCACGACTGTGAACAAAAGAACCACCACCATTTGCAATCCATATACTAGTTACGAAAAGTGAATGTAAAGCATCTAAAATTAATTTACAATTACTTTGAGTTAAATATTCATGATAAGGTTGTAAATCATTGTCTATTAATAATCTATGTTGATATTTTTTTTGTTTAAATTTATTAAAATTAGCTTTTATTATTATTATTATTATTATTATTGTTGTTGTTTTTAAGAGATTCAGGATGTGAAAATATAATATCTCTAATTTTTTCGTGAAACAGATGAGGGGAAAAAAAAGTAATGTAAAAGATTATAAGAAATTAAATTTAGTTTACAATTTTCAGATACAGTTAAATGATAAGGATGTATTAAATATGGAAAATATCCTGTAACATTAAACCCTTTTTTTTAACACGATCCACAAAATCAATCAACTGTGTTAAATTAACTAAACGTTGAGTGTTACTTATTAAAATACACATTCCTAATATGGGTCTTATTCCTTGTTGATATAATGTTGATGAAAAACAACAATTCCAGTTATCTTTAAACATTTCTACAGATCGACCCCTCAATGAAACTAAGTTTTCAAATGGATGAGTCACTATGAATCAAGATTGTTATTAGTGTTAGTTAAAAGTGTTACAAGAGGTAATGGTGGTGGTGGTGGGGGTGGTGGTGGTTGTTTTTTCATCTTCATATTCTCCTCCTCGTCTTCCTTCTTCTTCTCCTCCTCTTCAAAAAAAAAACAAATCTGATGTTATTTTGCCATTTGTTCCCTGTGTGAAAATATGAAGTGGTGTTTTTGTAATCATTTGAATACCATTATTATTATTATTATTATTATTATTATTATTATTATTATTATTATTATTGTCTTTTTTAAATTAGGGCTTTTACTTAAATAAAGTGAATCATTTGAATATCCTTGTAAGTCTAATGGTTTAATTTCATTTTAAAATTAGGGTTAACATGTAAAATATTCTCTTTTCCATAATAAACAAAAGGAGAAAAATTTAAAAGTTTCTTACAATAGACTAGAATTCATTATAAAAACAAGTCCCAGATGTAAATTATCATTTATATTTGAAGAAGGAGGAAAAAGTATAAATAATCATATCTGAAAAAGGTATTACTGGTGGTGATGGTAATGTTTGTGATACATTTTTCAAGAATAATATTATTATTATTATTTTCAGTATCATAATTATCCATTATTATTTTATATATATATCATAAAATTTCCACTAACAATATAGTTAATGGATATGCGAGGATTTTTAAAAAACTCGCCATCGAGAATGGACATAACCCGTTTCTATATGATTTTTGTTCAAAATGTCAAAAAATTGATTCATCAGATGCAAATTAGAATTTTTTTTTACGTCAAAAAATGTGTATTAACCTACAAATTGAAGGAGATAATTTTGGAATGAAATTTTTTAAAAATTATCCTGGGAAAACTATTCCACTTGGGCAATATTATTAATAACGACATTAAAAAAATACCCAAAAATAATGAGACTCAACTTTTAAATATTTTATTGATCATAAATAGTATTTGGAGTGGGTATTGAACGTCCAAATGGAATAAAGATACCCGACTTGCTGATTTTGCTAAAAATTATTTTGTAATTCCAGTTATGAAAGGTAGTCAAATGTGGCAAATGTTTTAAATTTAAAATTCAGAACGTATAATATTAAGATGAATGGTACCAATGGAAGAATATGAAATAAGTAATAAAACATCCACTTTTTTTCTTCTTTTTTAAAAGTCTTGTGTGTGAAAAAATTATCCATCGATGCTTATCCCTTTTAATTTTATAGTAAGTGAATCTAAAATTTCAATAAGATTTATTGTATGGCCAGATCGAAACGTCCACACTTTAATAAAAAAGCTAATGGGATTATTATTTATGATGAATCACAAATTAATATGGCCTTTTTCTCTCGGAATGTACTCAAATTCATCGAGATACAATTAACCATTTGGGTAATATGGCAATATTTACCCAAACCGGAAGATTTTTGGGAGGACGGTTCCTACTTATCACTTTAAAAAAGTGGATAATATATTACAACAAATAAAGTATCTGATATTTGAAAAAATACACTGAACCATTGTCAATGTCAAATTTACAATTTTTAATAAATTATTATAAAAATAAAAAAATGAGTCTAGTAAGGTTAATTTAAGTTATTAGAAAATTTTTAAAAATCAAAAAATAAAAATTAGAAAGAGAAAATAATAAAGGGTAATGATGACAAATCAAAATTAAATTAGTGGATCTCGTAATAAAAAAATTTTTCCCACTAATTTCTTAAAAACTTTGGACTACAGCTATTCGATGTGGTCAAATCGATGAATGTATAACTCAAACAAAAATATTAAGTAATTCAACTAGCATGGTAACAGAAGATGGAAAAAATATCAATTTAGACTGGAATAAAATTGGAAGGTACACTAGGAATTGTCCATCGAATTCTTATTCAAATATTTGCATGGTAGCATCTGGCATTCAAAAATTACTTCCCAAAGATTCTAAAACCAAAGAACCTAAATCTATTACAGAAAGTGAAGTTGGGTTTATCGATTTATTAAATACTCCCGATACACCTCAATGTTGTGGTATTCTTCTTGAAATGGTACTCGATGTAATTATATCCACCTACAGTATTATACATAAATCACCAGAACAACTTCTAAAAGAATATTTTCCTCAATTACATTTAATAAATAATCCTTCAGAACTACACATTTTAGATTGTAAACTTATCTACATCATTATTCATTTTAAATTATATGCCTTTCCCAAAAACTCAATTTTAGAAGGATCGGCTGCCCGACATTTTAGCCAGATATTGCTTTATCCTCAATGGGAATATATTAGTCTCTTTGGAACAGACAATTTATTTAGGTTCACTCAATATGCTTTAAAATGCAGGATTGCATGCATTGAATTATTAGAGTATGAGACTGATCAATTATGGATGTGCACTAGTCTACCCACGAATAGTTTTAAATTTATGCCCAATGGTCAACTGAAATACCTCTAAAGAATTAACTTCTTTCCAAGTCAGTGAGAGTTTTTATGAAAGTCTTCCGCGATATATGCTCCGTCTCTCCTCTAAAAGACACAGTAATAATTTCAAACAAGACTTCCAGTCTTTGTGGCTGGGTTTAGATCGAGAAAAAATTCCCAATCTTATGGGTCCAACGTCACGGGCTATAGCTCGTCCTAATGCTGCTCATCTTCCATGAATTAGTACGGCCCTGCATTCTTTTCGCCATTATGCCGGAAATTCCTAATAATAGTCATTCTATGGGAGAAATTCATCAAAAAACAGCTTTCTATACCACATCAAAAGTAAGTAATGTTTTTCCTATTCCTTGTCAAAATCCCATGGTAGCAGTAATTAATTTTGATAATCTTGAAGACAGTATAACTGTGAATCAAGGTAGTGTAGACAGGGGTTTATTTTGTGGTGTAGCACTTGAGACTTTCATAGTTCGATACAACTAGGCCCTTCGCAAATGGCTCCTCGTTTGAGCAAATTTATTTTGATTTCCAAAAAAACCTCTTTTCCAGGTATTCAATTTAAAGGAATTTTAGAAGGAGTGAGTAGTAGTAAAGAGAGTAAAAGTAAAAATTTTAAATTTAAAATTTTAAACCAATGGAGAAATTGAAATTGTACCACTAACGAAATAGCCTTAAAATTTAATTTGGAAAGGGAAAACGGGAGATTTACAAGATCCCATTTATGATGACTCATCACTCATAAGTGGTTTTTAAAAAATTTACCCCTCATCAGACTATCGTTTTCTGTATCGGACAAATCCAAATATCCATCTTTAGAGCGTCCGGCGAAAAATGAAAAGGGCTCAAAAATCAATGGCTTTTAGAGAAAGACATCCAAATTACAAAGTTCCAAAAGATGCTTCAAAATGAATTGTAGATTTGGTTGTGTTACAGAGCTGGCGGTTCAGTTAATGGTAATCTCTCCTTTTAACGCCCACATGATTCTATGGGAGATAAATTACAAACACCTACTTCTCAAAAAGGAGTTATTGGCCGCATGGTGAGTGAGGAAGATATGCCCTATATAAATTTAATAGGATATGGACAACCTTCAAGTCTTAAAATTGATGTTATAATTAATCCTCATTCGTTAAAATGGCAAGCAATGGATTTGTATTTTAATACTTCAGATAAAGAGGGTTATATGGATTCGTGTTTTGGAGTTTCTTTGGAAAGTGTAATTCAACACTTGCAATTAGGTCAAAAAATGCACACGGGTATTCTTATGAATCCCTTTACTGGTCAACCATATTTTAATATGAATAATAATAATCGACCAGTTATAGCTAGTCTTTACGAAGGCAGTTATATGAGTGTAATTAATCATCGAGCGAGTGCTACAATGCATACTTCTCGTCCTGGAGAAGTTATATTATCTGATCTAACCGGTGCACCAGTGAGAGGAAAACGAGGTGGATTAGCAACAGGTCCTATGGAACAAAGTCTCATTTGCGAAGTATCGGTGCTATTAGAAATTCATTCAGAATTAACTCAAATGTGCTCTGATCTTATTAATATATGAATTAAAACCTATGGAATTAATAATAATAATAAGTGATAATAGTAGTAGTAGTCAAATTATATGTGGATCAAATTCCAACGTAGATTTCATGATGACTTTTCATTAGCAGGAATTAATTTAGTTATAAATTACTTCACATTCTGAAGTTTAAGAAGAAGACGAGGAAAAAGAAGAAAAAAGGGAAGATGATCGATAATGTTCAGAGGTTAAATGTTAAGGGGCATATTTATTCAAAATAAACATTTTACTAAAAATTCTTATTGGCACTATCAATTATAAAATTTTTTCCTTCCAAGGGAAGTTCTTCATGATTTATGATTTTCCTGAGATGATAAACATATACTATAACACTAGCTAATATTATCAATGTTATAACCAACAACACTGTTAGCACTGTTACTGATATTGTCTGGTTTCCTCTTGAGTTTGCTGTAAATATAATAGAAAAAATTACCGATTACTTACTTTTATTAGTGTACAGTCTAAATTCAGTTAAAAATAAATTTATAATATAAATATTATACCAAACTTTAATTAACTTACGAAAAATGTTACATTCTTTGCTGCATTTGATCCATTCCATGGTATTGTTGCTTTTGATAATCATATTACAATTCTTGCATTTGGTCCATTCCATAGTATTGTTACTTTTAAATTTTCTCCCCATGCTCTATGAAAAATAAATAACACATTTTAGTAAAAAAATATATATTAAAGCAAAATATATATATATATATATATATTCATATCCTACACTAAAAAAAACAATTACAAAAACTTGAAACACTTGTATATTCTTCTGTATTGAAACTTACAAATAAGTCTACATTAAGAATACTTTTATATTCCTCAGTATTGGAGTCACATAGTTGAAGAAATGTTCTTGGTCATAATTCCCATTGAATCGGTATGTTATATTCACTTGAGTATACTGTTCATCCATCTTATACCAGAGACAGAATAATTCTTCATTCTCAAAATTTAAGAATATTTTCTTCTGTCGTACTGAAGAGGTACAGATTACTGGAAGAGATAACAAATGATGATTAAGTATAATGGAGAGACACAGTTACTAGAAGAGATAATAACAAATAATATATTAAATATAATGATGCAGTCAGTAGCCTCCATCCTTCAAGTGTGTTTATATATATAGAATTGAGGTAAACTAACCTTCACTTGCTGATAATAGCCTCAGTAGCAGTAAATCGAGTAGTACTACAGTCAATATCATCCTTGTACTGGAAGAACAGAACACACCACTTTTTAAAAAAAAACAACAACTAACCATCAAGGAGCAGCAGATTTAAATATCTAGCAACTTCCTGTATGTTTCAAGAGTTGCCATTTTTTTAATAACCTGATTAAAAAAATGAATACTGATTTACTAAATGATGTTGATTATATTATAAAAGAAGGATTAGCTAAATTTCATGCTCAATTAATGAACTTTTTAAAAATATTAATAATAATATAAACCAAAAAAATTCTTTTATTAATTTATATAATAATATAGAACAAAAACTTGATTCCATAGATTTAAAAACAGAAATAGGTTCGAAGTTATTTAACAATATAAAAAATAAATTTTTAAATTTATATGATAATGAACTATTTGAAACTATTTAAATAATATTATATTATTTTTATGTGGTGATGAAAATGATCAGTTTACAAGTTCAGATACCTACATAAGACTTTACATTCAAACTACCTATCCCCATTATTTATTTTATGAATATAAAAAAAAATTTAAAAGTTTGCTTGAAGATTTGGAATTTGAGAGTGAATCGTCTTTTACAAATTATATAAAAAATAATAGGTATGAATTAGAAAAAAGTAAAATTATAATAAAATTAAGAAAAATTTATGATAAATATTCGACTTATCTTTATTTCCTTAGAAATTTATTTAACGCTAATGTTTCTTTTTATAAAATAAATGAAAAAAATGAAAAAAATATTGGATGTTTTAGATATTATTTAAAGAATTCTGGTGGTCCTTTAATTAGAGGTATATTTTTGTATAAATTATGTGATAAATCTTGGGATTTTCATGAATTTACTTGTAGTGACATTGATGAATTTAATAAAATTGAATATGAAAGAAATCATCTTCTAGATTGTTATCTAAGCCACAGCAAAATTTGCCATGATGAATCACAAATTAATAGATGTTTTGGAGTATGTAATTATCATAATTATATGAATAAAAATGATTCTCTAATAAGAGATTTAACAAATCATGTGTGGGATCCTAAAGTAATTGATTACGCTCATGATTCTAAATATTTATACAGATGTGAAAATGGGTCATTATTAAGTAAAATAGGTCTTGCAATAGTTAATGGCAAGATTGCTTCTAATAAAGAATCACCTTCCAAAAAATATTGCCTTTTCATAATAATATTATTTTTTATTATATTTTCTATAACAATTGTATATTATTATTATTATAAATATTTTCATACCTCTTAAATTTTTAAATATCAAATTTATATATATATAAAAAAAAGAAATGGGTATTTCAGGGGTTCCCATTTCATCTTCTAGATCCTTACCTTAATTACAATAAATGTTTTGGAGTGTGTAATTATCATAATTATATGACTAATAAACAATTTTTTTCTAATTCTAAAGTAATTAATTATACTCATGATTCTAAATATTTATACAGATGTGAACATGGGTCATTATTAACCCTTTGACTGTTTCCGATGTATAAATACGTCTTACGAGCCAATGTTTCTGACGTATTTATACGCACAAATTCTAGCGGCTTCAAATCGTGCGCCAAAGGCCTGGTAGGCCTACACGGGAGAGAATGGGTCTCAGTGGTCGGTGTGCACCCTGTGAAAAAAATCTGGGACCTAGCGGTGCATTGTGGGAACGCCATGTTGTCAGTCCATTTTCACCATGCCTCTCGGTAAGAAGTTCCTCACTCCTCGGCGGATTGGAGGTCTTTTGTTCCCAAGTGATAGCTCTAACAGCGATGAAAATGTCAGGGTTTTCAAGTGAGTGTTACCGAAAAAAGTGCCCAGGATAACGTAAATAGTGACGAAAACCCAGATGACCCACAACCTTCGACCTCTGGTGCTGTGCCGGCTTGTTCACATTCACCTTCGCCTGTACCAGGACGAAAGAGGAAACTATTTGGTCGTGTACAACACCCTGATGATAGCAGTGATAGTGATAGTGATAGTGATAGTGATTTCAAGGTCATTGAAAGCAGTTCTAGTGACAGTGAGAGTGAATATTCCCCAGTGAAGCGCCAGTATGTACGACGTAGCATGCGGTCTGGTAGTGTTTCATATGTTGTTCCAAGGGGAAGGAGAAACTCTGGGAGCACATCCCGTGGCCCAACACCACGACCTGATAGTGAAGATGACGATATTGTAACGATGGGTATGAATGGTGACAGTGAGGGAGGAGGCAGTGGTGGTGATAGTGAGGGTGGCACGGCCATGTGGCACCATCACCGGGCCACGCTACTAGCCACGCGGCTGACTCAGCAGAACAACCAGCCTCACCCTACCCCACACTGCCACAACCTGCACCACCACAACCTGCACAGCCACAACCACAGCCACAACCACGGTACAATATCCAGACCCCACCAGCAGACCGCATCTGGGATTGGCAGGACGGTGACGAGTTTGTTCCCAGTCCCCATGACTTTGATGAAACACAAAGTGGAATAAAGCCATCTTGTCCACTTGGGAACAATGCCAGTGAACTGGACTGCTTTGAGTTATTCTTCGATGAACCCCTGATGGACATCATTGTCAGGGAAACCAACTCATACTGTGAATACACCATGGCAAAATACAATTCTCTCACCAAAATCACGGCTACACAAGTGGAAGGAGACAACTGTGGCAGAGATGTACCTGTTTTTTGCCACAATAATGCTTATGCCACATGTGTATAAGCACACTGTCACCACATACTGGACAACAGATCGCCTGATTTCAACTCCAGGTTTTAGTGACATTATAGGTGTCAATCGTTTCCTGATACTGTTGCGTATGTTACACTTTTCAGACAAAACCAGGCCTGACAGAAGCGACAGGTTATATAAGATAAGAAATGTGTTTATGTACCTGAAACAAAAGTGCTGCATGTATTTTTATCCCTTCAGGAAGCTTGTTATTGATGAGTCCTTGATTTTATTCAAAGGAAGACTCTTTTTCAAGCAATATATACCAAGCAAGAGGAAACGCTTTGGTATAAAGCTATTTGTACTGTGTGATTGCAGAAGTGGTCTTGTTTTAGATATTATTGTGTACACTGGCAGTAATACTTTGAGAGATACCATGAAGTTATTGGGTATCTCTGGTGATGTGGTTCGAACAATGATGGAACCATATCTTGGTAAGGGGCATATGTTATTTACTGATAACTGGTACACAAGCCCCCTTTCTCAGTGATTTCTTGCGAGTGAACTTGACAGACGTGTGTGGCACAGTGCGTGGTAATCGCAAACATATGCCAAGGTTCGACGCTGGCACTCGCAGAGGTGAGGTGCAAGCCTTTGCTGCCAATGACATCATGGCATTTCGGTGGCATGACAAACGTGATGTCGCATTGTTGACATCAGTTCACACAAACGAAATGGTACCCAGTGGCAGGGACAACAGAGAGACCAATGAACCCATTCTAAAGCCTGCAGCTGTCATGGACTACAACCTCAATATGCGCTTAGTGGACAAATGTGACATGCAGATTGGGTTTGCAGACTGTGTACGCAAGAGTTATAAGTGGTATATCAAACTTTTTTTCCATCTTGTTGATATCTCTATGCTAAATGCTTATAACATATACAAGTTGAAGACCAACAAAACACCAAAATATGGTGAATTTTGCCTGTCAGTAATCAGACAAATAATTGCAAAGTACAAAGGAGCAACTCCTGCAATAGACCAGCGCCCACAGACGTCATCTCGTTTGAGGCCTGGTGATCACTACCCCATACAACTGCCTCCTACTACTGCCAAGAAAAATGCTCAGAAGAGGTGTTTATGTATGTATGCATACCACAAAACGCCCACAAACACGCAGAGACACTCGTTTTATGTGTGAGGAGTGTGAAGTGCCCCTCTGCAGATACCCATGTTTCAAAGAGTTCCACAAGCTGCAGCAGTTCTAGGAACGTGGTTAGTGACTGTACATATGTATATATATTATGGAACACTAGTAATAAACATTGTTTTGTATTGTTTGTTTGTGTAAACAAAGTGTATACACAAACTAATAGTGATAAAGTTTGTTCTGTTATTGTGTTGTAAATAATGAGTGTATATTTGAACAATGCACCTTACATTGGTCTCACAGGCCACATAAGTTACCTGGAAAAGAAAAATATTGAAAAATGCAAGAAACCTTTGAATTAGAGTAAATAAAAGAATACCGGGTGGGCGGCAGTCGCCGCTGTTGCCGTACACACGTCAATTTCTGCAAACTTTGCGGCTCTATATCTCGGTAAGTACTGATGGCAAAAATTTTTTTTTAGGCTTAAAACACTAGTAAAAATATTCCTAACATTTTCATAAGAAAAAATATTTTTTTTTTTTTTTCGAATATTTGGCGACATAGAATGACAGTTTCAGAGAGGGGCCTGAAACAGTCAAAGGGTTAAGTAAAATAGGTCTTGCAATAGTTAATGGTAAGATTGCTAATAAAGAATCACCACCTTCAAAAAAACTATTGTCAGTTCATAATAATATTATTTTTTATTATATTTTCTATAATAATTGCTTACTATTATAGAAAATATTTTAAAATTTTTATCATATTTTTATATAAAAAATGGACACTAATTTATATGAAGACATTGATATTATTATACAAGAAATATTAGCTACTTTTCATGCTCAAGTAATGGACTTGGACTTTAACAATATTAATAATTCGTTAAAAGAAAAAAAATATTTTACTAATAGTTATGATATGATGAACAGAGAGTTTGAAAATATAAAATTAAAAACAAAAATAGGTTTATCATTATCTAATAAAATAAATAATACTCTTTCAAATTTATATGATAATAAAAAATTGAATCAATCTATAATCATATTGTATTATTTCTCTGTGGTGATGAAACTGATCTATTTACCAAGCTCTCATACATTTATCAGACTTTATATTCAAACAAACTATCCACATTATTTATTTTACAAATATAAAAAAATTGTTAAAAGTTTACTTATAGATTTGGGATTTGAGAGTGAATATGAATTTACAACTCATTTAATAAGTATTTCTACTTATACACAATTAGAAAATATTTTTTCTAAATTAATAAAATGGTATAATCAATATCCAATTTCACAACTTCAATTTTTTAAAAAAACCACTTTTTCATATAATAAAAAAATTAAAATCTTCAAAAAAACCCAAAAACATTTTAAATCAATTTTTTATCTCTTAGAAGAATATAAGATAAAGCATTGGAGGGTTTTTAGATACTATTTAAAGAAATAAAATATTCAGGTAATAATGAGGTGGTGGTATTTCTCTAGTAAAAATTATTTTTTTTATAATAAATTAGGGTGAAAAACGGATGGTTTAAAAATTTTAAGTTTTGGGAAAATTTTGATGAATTTAAAAAAAATTGGGAAAAAAAAATTAAACATCCCTATTTTTATAAATCCTTTTTTTTGCAAAAGATGAATGTAATCCAAAAAAAGAGAGGATAAATAAAAAATGTTTTAAATGATTTTTTCAATTATCACAATACTTTAAAAATTCGTAAAAATTTTTCATAATGAAAGGCAAGAGTGAAAAGGAATTCCCCCCTTAAATTATTTTTTAATTAAAAAAAAAAAATAAAGTTGGAAAAAATTTCCCGGCCCCCGCTTAACGATCACCCCCAAATTCCCAACCAATTATGTAAGTGAAATTTAAAAGTAAGTGCTTTTTGTAGGTGTATTTTTTGGGGGCCCCTAAAAAGGAAACTAACCCAACTTCACAATTTTCCCTTTTAAGGGAAAAAATTTGGGCAGTACTGGCCCCTTTAAAACATACTACTGGAATAAAAAAAAGTTCGTTAACCGGGGGTCCACTGTATAAAAAAATGTGAAAGGGATCGTTTTTAATAAAAAGGTTTTTCCCAAAAATTTTAAATTAAAAAAAAAAACCCAAAGGTAAAAAAAAAAAATTATTAACCTTTTTTAAATTAAAAAATTTTTAAAAAAGTTGAAAAAATTTTTGGGTTGGGTTTAATTTTTTAAAATTTTTCATTATACTTGTTATTAAACTAAAAGCTAAAAATAAAAAAATTTAAAAATTTTATACAGAAATTGGGATAAGAAAAAGTTATTAAAATTTTTCATTTTTTTTTTTATTTTCAAAATTAAAAAATTTTTTCAAATTTTTTACTTTTTTTTTTTTGGGAAGTTTAAAAAAAACCCTTTGGGAAAAATAATCTCATTTAATTTTTTTGTTGTTAAAAAAAACTTTTTTAATTACAATTTTTTTTCCCTTTTAAAAATTTTTTTACTTTTTCAAAATATTTCACTTTTAAAAAAGGGGAGGGGTTAAAAAAAAAGTATTTGGGGTATTTTTTCCTCTTTTTCAAAAGCTTTTTTTAAACTCTTATATAACATTTAGAGGAATTCTAGATATTAAATATGTTTTTTCATTATAATATTCTTCCTCTTTTTTTTTCTAAGCTACAACTCAGTTTTAAATTTAAAAAATTTTTGTACATTTATGCCTTTTTTCCCTGAAAAAACAAATTTCCCTATAAATGCTTTTTTTGGGAAAAAAATTTTTTAAAACATTGTCATATTTAAAAAATTTAAATTTCAAAGTATGGCATTCATTGTGATCAATTATATTTTTTTAAAAGGGGGTTTTTAAAAAAATAAAAAACAATTTTTATTTTTTGTTTTATGCTTTTCATCAAAAAAACAAAAAAATATTTATAAAAAGAAAAAATTGATTTTTTAATTTTTCTTTAAAGTTTTTAAAAATTTATTTTAAAAAATAATAAACCACTGCACAAAAAAAAAAAATTTAAAGGGAAAAGGGAAAAAAAAATATAAAAATATTAAATTTTTTGGGTTTTTTATTGTATATTTTATAACTTTTCTCCCAAATTGGACAATTTTTAACTGTTTAAAAAATTTAAATGCATGCAACCATTTTTGGAGCATGGTAAAAAAAACCAAATTTTCTATTAAATTTAAATCCATAAAAATTTTTAAACAAATTTTAAAATTTAAATTAATCATTCTTTCAAAAAGAGGGTTTTAATAAAAAATTCCATTATTAATTTTTTTTGGGTTTAAAAAACTAAATCCCACTTTAAGGAAAAATTTATCTATGTATGAAAAAGTTAAAAATTTTTCTGAAATTTAAATTTTTCAATATTAAAAAAGGGGTAACCATTTTTTAAACAAGCTTTTTTTTAAACCATTTTTTTTTACTTTGCCCTGGGGAATAATTCATTGAAATTTTGCAGATTTTAAATAATATCAAATTTTTCTTTCAAAGCATTCAAACATTCTCTTTTTAATCTTTTTTTAACATAAATATTAACAGTAGGAAAACGGTAAAATATAGGGAGGTTTTTTTCTTTTTTTAAATAAAAACTATAAACTCTTTTTTTCCTTTATTTACTAATAAAAAAATTACTTTTAGAATCCCAAATCATGGATTTTTAATTTCCAAGGGTTTCCTTCAGTTTCCCCCTTTTTTCCCGTAATCCACCTCCCCAATAAAAAATTTTACTGATCACAAAAAAAATTAAACCATAGAAAAAACCCCTGCTTCAGCTAGTTTTTTTCCCCCCTCTTTGTTTAAAGTGTTGGGCCACCCTCAAAAAATTTTTAAAAGGCCTACTCTTATATTTGTGATAGTCTTTTCCAAATTAGGGAAAATATTTTTAAAAATAATTCAAAACATGTCACCCCCTCCTAAAAAATATCATCATCATTATTATCATTTTTGGGCCCCTTTCATATTCTGCTTAAACCCCGGCAGATGCCCTTGGAATAATTTTGGGAAAATCATAAATTACATCCAATAAAAATGATTTAAATACAAAATCTTTTAAATCATACAAATTTCATTAAAAGGGGCAATTTCTGATTTCTTGAAAATTTTTCTCCATGTTCAAGTGAAAATTTCCCTACGGGTTCATTCATTAAAATTTGGAAAATTGGGGGAAAAAATTTTCGCTTTTTTGTTCACCTCTTGGGCAAAACATTCCCCCTTCCCTTTTTTGTTAAAATACCCTTACAAAAAAAAAAACCAAACATTTTTAAATTCATCTTTTCTTAAATAAAAAAATCCATCACTTTCAAAACCCCAATTCCCCTTGGTTTTCACCCATTCTTCTATTGGCCATTCGATAAATGTATCTAACCGTTCTTTTTAAAATTTTAAAACTTCCTTTAAAATTTAAAATTTCTTAGATCTCTATTCAAATCTCAATAGTATATATGTATAGTAGTATTTTTAACTCTATACCCTATTGTTATAAAAAACCAATTTCAAATTCCCCAAAAATTTTAAAACTGAAAAAAAATTTAAAAAATTTTTGTTAAAATTTTGTTTTTAGTAAAGAATTAAATATTAAAAAATTTTTTAAATTAGCCCATCAATAAAACCCCAAAATTCCCTTATTATATAAAAAAGGCCAAAATTTGGAAATATAAAATTTTAACTTCCCTTTTTCAAAAAGGGCCCTTTCAAAAATTTAAAAGCCTATCGGGCTTATTGGGCATAAACCAATATAAAAAACCCTCTACTGAGTAAAATTTTTTTTTTTTTTAAAAGATAGTTTCCCAATTTTAACTTACGAACAAAATTTTTTAAATACTAAAATCAAAATTTTTTTTTAATCATTTTTAAAAGGGGAAAGGAGTAAGCTGGGAGATCAAGTTTATCATAAACCCAAAAAAAACAAGGGAAAAACTTTTGAAACGGGAAAAGTAGTGAGGGTTTATTTTTTCCCATTGGGATACAAAATTTTTCCCTTTGTTTTGGAATTTATTGAGTGAAATATAAATTCCCTTGAACCCTATAATGAAAAAAGGGGAATTAATTCCATAAATAAACAAAAAAAAACCTTTTTTTTGAAAAGGGTTTTTATAGCCCAACTGTAAAAAATTAAACAGAAAATCCACCTTTCTATTTTTCCTTTTAGATTTTTACAATGCACTTCCCCTTAATGACATTTCTTCGGGGATTAAAATTTTTTTTAACAAACGAAGAAAAAATTTATGTTTTTTTCGATTTGGGAATGCTGCTCTTTTTTTTAGATAAAAAAGTTTAGAAAAAGTGACATGTAAAAAAGATTGCTAACAAAATTTAAAGGGGAAAAAAACTACAGAAAAAAATTTGTCAATTTTTAAAATTTGAAAAGGTTAAAGAAAAAACCATTTAAAAGTCCTAAAACATCCCTTTTAAAAAAGAACACAAAAAAATAAATCAAAAATTTTTGAAAAAATCAACTACAATTCCCAAAACCAAGAGAATGAAAAAAAAAAAAAAAAGTATTAAGTTACTTTTTTACCAAATTGATTTTTTTTTTTAATGAAAAAAAAAATGAAAGGTAAAGGCCAATCCCTTTTTTAATTTTAAAATTTTTTTAAAACCAATAAAGAAAAAAACCCAAAATTTCCATCAATTTTTTTGCTTACCTACATTTATTTTTCTATACTTTTTCTGTAAAATTTAAATTTAATTTTTTTTAAAAATTTTTGCACCCCAAATATAAAAATGTTAATGATAATTTTAAAAATTTAAAAAAGCTAATGAAAATTTCTTAGATCTAGTTTTTTTTATACTTTTCCAAAAGTAGTACATTTAAATTTTTCTAGTGATGATTGAAAAAAAAAAATATTTTTATATGTTTTTAAACCCAATTTAATTTCATACTAAAAATTTTTAAAAAAAAAATTTTAAAATTTTTAAATTTACCCAAAGAAAAATACCATTCCATCAGAAAATTTTTGGGACTTTAAACATACATGAAAAAATGAAGAAAGGTTTCCAATTATATTTACAAAAGCTTTAATTTAAAAAAATTTGAAGATAAATGGGAAAAAACCCTAGCGGAATTTTTAATTTTGTTAAAACTAATGCAGATGAAATTTGCCATCCCTCATTTAAAATAATTTAAAAAAAGTAATTCCCTTTTTCCCGGGTCACTTCATTAACAAAATATATAATCCCGATACATATCCAAATTTTCCCCAATTTTTGGGCCAAAAGGATGGGGACCCTTTTTTTGGAAAAATTTCATAGTTTAGGGTGATAAAAAAGAAAATTTAAAAGAAAAATATTAAAAAAGGATGAAAAAAATTAAATTAAAAATCTACATTGCTATAAAAGTTTTTAATTTCCATACATTATTTCCCTGTGGGAATATTTAGTCCCAAAATTATTATCTTTTAAAAATTAAACCCAGTTTAAAAAATTAGAAAAATTTTTTTTGATAATGAAAATGTAAAACCAACAATGGGTTTTAACCCCAAAAATTCATGAAAATGTTCGGAAAAAAAATTTAAAACTTTTAAAAATTTTAAAAAGTTTTAAAAAAATAAAAAATAATTTCCCAAGGGAGAAGTTTTTAAAAATTCGAAAAAAAATCACATATTCGGTGCAAAACCCTTTTTTTTTTTAAATTCACTAAAATCATAAAATCATTTAAATCCACTTGGAAAAATCTGGGAGAAGATTAAATAAATTTTGCCCAAATATTTTTAAAAACTACATAATATTTCCCCAAAAAATTTCTGTAAGTTGATAAATGAAAAAAAAAAAACAAAAACCCCCTACCACTTAAAAAAAAATATTTAGAATGTGGTGCAACTCCACCCAGTTTCCGCTTCAGTTTTTTTCTCACACTCACCCATATCTTTAGTCGACTCATAAAATTTGGGCACCCCAGTCCTGCCTTTAAACATCATTTGGGTATTTTCCCCAAAAAAATTTAAAACCAGTTATTTTAGAGTTTAAAAAGCCGAAGTACCAAAACGTTTTTATACTTTATGGTGTTGGGATTGGGCTGGTGCACCTCGGGACAAAACCCAATTTCTAATGACCAGGTACCTATACAAACAAGGGCTACAAACAAAGAAGTTTCTAATCTCCCTACAGAAGTTTTTCATAAATACTACACAAAAGGGGCCTAAATTTTCCAAAAGAAAAATTTAAACGTATCTTAAAATATTAGACTGATATGAAGAATGATGACAGTTTTTAATATCCTTTGATAAAATCAAAAAAAATGAAAATAGTTAAAGAAAAAAGTTTTTTTTAAATTTAAAACTGTAAATATTTATATTAATTTTTAAAATGTGTTTGTTGTTTCACAGTTCTTCCAGACAAACAACCCCTCTAAATGAACATTAATATTATCTCAAACATCATCGAAAGGAACGTTAAGTCTCCCGGGGAATCCGCTTATTTTTTCCCCGGTCTCTGGATCTGCTAGCCATAATCACTGAACACCACCTCGTTCGTCCATGACAATCCCCTCACAACTGTGACACTACCGCTATCACTTCTGGGTGCAAACTTGCACCCCCTAAAATTTTAAGAATAACCCTTTGTTAACTTGTAGAGTTTTTTTATGGTTTTTTCTTAAAGGGAAAAATTTTTTCTACAAAACCCCCCCAAACCCCAAATAACCTTTCCCTGAATTGTTGAATGAGACAATGCCCATCCCTTTTTACCAGAGCTATACCAAGTTTTTCCAAAATCTACACTACATCAATTAAGATCTGAAAAGTTTTAAATATTAGCAGAAATTCTCCCAAAAATGCTTTACATTTCCCCACCTATTCACGCAAAATCCCCAGAAGGATTGGGACCTTACGTTGATTGGTCGGGAAAGACAATATTGGGGAATTCTCAATTGATGTGGGTTAAGAAACTACAACCAAGAGGAAAGGGGACTACTTTATCAAGTGTTTAGTCTAGTTTAAAATGACGAAGGGTTTTGGGATCCAGACATAATTCAGGCCTACATTACCAAAAGTATCAAACTTAAAGAAGCCCTTATTGTTTTTTACCACCAACTCTATCGGTTTTAAATGAAAGAGGATTACTTGTCCACTTTCAAATTTAAGGGGAAAAATCAACCTAAACTTTGTATTTTTGTTTTTGGGCTACTTTTAAAAAATTTAATTTAAATTTTTGGTTAACTGAAAGGAAAATTTTTTTGTAACGTACATTTTAAAAATTTTCAGAAAAACAATTATTTTTTTATAAATATTTTACAATGTTGACAAGATTTTAAACTAAAATAATTTTTGGTTAATTGAAGGAATGAAATTTTTTAAAATCGAAAATTGTTTTTGTCCCTTTAAAAAAAAAACAGAATTTTTATCTATTTTTTTCTTTCCCTTTTTTGGTTTAATTTTGTATTTTGAACATTGTATTTTTCCTTTAGAAAAAAAAAGTTTCCCAAAAGTTAACAAAATTTTGTACATTGAAAATTTTTTTCAAAAAAAAAAATAAAAACATTTTTTAAAAGAGGGTTAAAAAAAATTTAAAACTATAAATTTACAAGTTTTTTTAAATGAATTTTTTCATCTAAAAAAAATAAATGAAAAATTTCATCTTTTTTTTTTTAAATTTTTTTTTAAAACCAAAATAACTTGATCCCTTTTTCCCAAATTTGTAATATTATTGACACCCTTAAAACTTTATCCCTTTTGGAATAAACACTTTTTTCGATGTGCATTATAAAATTTATTAATCATAAATTTTAGCCCAAATTTTTTCTTTTTATCTACTTTAAAAAATTTTAATTGCAAAAATAATTTAAAACGAAGATTTTCATTCATTAATAAATTAGTAAACCAAAAGTGGTTTTTTTGATTCTAAATTTTAAAATTTTAAACTAATATAAATTAAAAGGTTGATTTTTCTTTTTAAAAAAAAACTTAAAAAAAGAAATTCATATTTCCCTTTTTTATCAATAAATTTAAAAATATATATATTTTATTAATCCCTTTAAAATTGAAAATTTTCCCTTTAAATTTTTCAAATTGTTCAGAAATTTTTTATATATTTAAATAAAATTTTCCAAGCAACTAATTGAAAAGGCAAAACTTTTTCCATTGTTTTCCCCAAAACTTGTAAGTAACAAAAAGAAAGTTCCCTTTTGTTCCTTTTGGAATAATTTTTAGCTAAAAAATTTTTTCCCTTTTCTAATAAATCATCATCCCCAAATTTTTTTCAATATTGGAAAAAAAGCCCAAAATTTAAAAATTTTTCAATTTTTTTTAAAAATTTTGTAAAATTTTTTAAAATTACTTCTTTTTCTTTTAAAAAATTTTTTTCCCAAAAATAACAGTTTCATATGAAGAAGACACAACGACATTGTAAAAATTAAATTTGTTAATTAAGAATTTTTATTTTAGTTAATATAGAAAAATTATTTTTTTTTTTAAATTAAAATTTTATTTTTTTTTGACTTAAAATTTTAAAGATGAATTCCCCCCCTAAGAGATGATTAAAATCAAAGGGGAAAAAAATTTTTCTTGAAAATTAATTGAAGACTTAAAAAAAGGGCCTATTGAAGAGAAGCAGTATTTTTATTTATATTTTTTGAAATAAATAAATTTTTAAAAAAAATCCCAGATCCAAGAGAAGAATTTTTCTGGGATAATTAAAATCATTATTATAAAAATTTATATTTTTTAAAATTTATTTTCTATTAAAAATTATTAGTTATCCCAAAAATTATTTAAAAATTTTTACATCAATTTCAGAAGAAAAGGAAAAAATTTAAAAAAGGTTGTAATAATAAAAAAAAATGGAACTTAAAGCTATAAAATTGCTAAATTGGGTTAAATTTTGGGAGACACCAAACATAATTACTTTTTTTTCTTTTTATTGTTCCATGGAATGTTTAAAAAAAAGGAGTAAAATGTAGGGCTCAGAAAGTTTTATATTTTTCCATCCTGGGGTTAACAATGAATTTTGAAAAATTTAAAAAATTTGATTTTAAAAAATTTGATGAAAAATTTTTGGGAAAAAAACCCAATAAACCCAAAGGAAAAATACAGTAAAGAAAAGAAAAAGCAATAATTATTATTTTCTTATTACTTTTTGTTTTTTTTTGATACAAATAATAAAACCCAGGAAGTTTACTTAATTTAAAAAACTTGTAGTAAAAATGTTTTTTATCAACAATGAAAGTGAAAACAGTAAGATAGAAAACTTTTTATGACTCTATAAAAAGATTTTCGATCATCCAAATTTAAAATGTAATAAAATTTAGAATTTACTTCTTCTAAAGAAATCCAACTCCAACTTTTATATGGAATAGGTAAATTTGTATAAATATAACCAACTAAATAACTTTCTTGAGTACAGCATTGAGGAAACATTTTTTAAACTAAACATTTTGAGACTAAGACTTTACCTTTATGTGTGTAATTTTCTTAGACCTGTCGTCCTGTTATAAAGCAGATTAAACTGGCGATTTATAATCTGATTAACTTGTAGTTTGATATTGGAACCTGTTATGATGCAGAACTGAACATGATGGTTTAATCTCCATTATAATAAAGTACTGAATCACAATTGACTCCATAATTGACAATTAGTACATTCAGCCTCAAGCTTGTATCTGTAGTTTTGGCTACTAACAAATGATAACTGAAATAAATACTCTGTTCAACAAGGGTTAGTTGGTTTCCAAGATTACTGCCACATGGAATGTGTGAATTCTGTGTTAGTAAAATATTTTACATGATCCTAAAAAAAAATATATGATCTCATGAAAACATTTTTTTCTAATGTTTGTCAAGTTGAAAAACAGGATGTTACATCCTGTACTGCACAGGGGTTGGTTTTTTTTTTTATTCGCTGCTATTCTCCCGGCCCGGATCTTTTCCAAGTAGTGGTGACCAGGCCTTGGCTCCCTATCTGGGGAGTGTCTTGAGACTTAAGTCTCCCATGGGAGGAGGTAAAGTACCTCCTCATCTTTGGGACACTGAAAAGTATGATTAAAAAAACTTAGTCTGTTAATGTCATTAGTCTAATTTTCTTTATTTCATTATCAATATTTAATGTATTATACTGTTTTCGTTTTTGAGCAAATTGAATATGATGATTATTTAAAGAAATTGGATTAGTTTTAATTAACATTATTTCTGGACTGGCATACTGATATTTATCGATAAAATATACAATATTATCATCATCAAGAAAAATGCCGCCATCTTTGTCATATTTAAGATCAACCGACAGTTGAGATTTATTTTTATACTTAATAATTTTATTTTCATAAATACAAATAAATCCATCAGTTTTCACATTATTTATAAATTCAATAATATTTGGATGATCCATTAATAATTATATCTTCCTATAAATATATATAGAGGAGTATATATATACACAATTATTTTTAAACTTTTTATTTCTATAACAAATAAATCTTCAACATTTAAATTCAATATTGACCATATTTAGCAATTGTTTCTATTATACTTGTTTCTATTCAAAACTGTCTATCCATTTATTGTTGTTGCACTTGTTATTGTCTAATCATAGTTGCTTGTTGTCATAATTGGTTCTCATCAACTTATTGGTTATTAAATTTAATACATATGGTTATTTTCAAAACCATAAAAGTCAACTATCCATTTTTTTGTTTTAAAATTTTGTTCACTTGTTTTCAATTAATATAGGTAAGTTTTTGTCAGAAGGCTGATCACAATTTACACACATCAAAAAATCATGTGTAGTACATTTACAGCTTAAATGAATATTCCGTCCCATATCAATTACCTAAGTTTAATGGACAGAAAGGAAATAGGACAAATTTGGACAATGAAAGGAACTTTCAAACCAATATCCTTCTATGCAGTTTTCTAATAGCATTCATTTAATAAATCTCCATTATTTTTAACATAAGAGATAAGGACGAGAAAGGCAACATTTTTTCATATGATTTCCTTCATTATTAATGTACTTAATTTCATTTCCCCAAATTTTTACATAAATTTATTTTTTTATTTGTATTATTATTATTGACATTAGTTGATAAAATAAATAATAAAGGATTATTATTTTCTAATTGTTTATTATTATTTAAAATCATAATCCCATTTTATAGTACTATTTGAAATTATATTTTTTATGCTATTATAATGAAATTTAATTTTAAATTTTGAATATGCACCTTGATATTAATAATGTACATAATAATAAATATATAAGAATCAGTATATATTTAATATTGTCCATTTTTTTATTTATATTTTAAACATAGATAAATATGAATCATAACAGTTTATTGAGACGGAACCTAATGATGCTGATGAAGGTGGTGGTGGTTGATACCAAACGAGGTTCACCAAAAATTTATTTTATAATGCCATTGAAGGTGGAGAGGAGGTAAGAGGAGGAGGATGTGGAGGAGGTGGAGGAGGCGGTGGGTGGAGGTTGTTTGTTTTTGTCAAAATTGGTTCTCATCAACTTAATGTTATTAAATTTAATACTTATTAAACCTTCTCCATGTTATTTTCAAAACCATATAAGTCACAATTAGACATCATCATGACATAAAAGAGAGGCGACCCATAATCCTCCATTGTTAAATATTAGTTCATATCATCTCCTTTATTTCCATAATCATGAAACTAATGTAGTCTACACGCAATATCACTTTATTTAAATCAATCTTGAAATTCCGAATTCCTCTTCTGTCATCACAAAATTCTTTTCATAAGGAAAAATCATAATTTCAAAAGTATGCTGGTAAGGAGAGAGTAGAACCCACTTTCTTTAATAATTTCCGAAACCAGTGGACTGGCATGTTGATGATGATACTATCATTGTCATGTAAAACCAATATAATATACACAACAGCAGTAAATTGAAATGCATAGTAAAATTAAGATAAAAAATTAAGTAAAAAAAAAATAGTATATGGCAATATTTAAAAAACCGTAATGACATTATTTTTTATAAATAAATAAAAACAAGTGAAATACTTCCTCTAGCTTTAGTTACTTATTAATTCCTCAGAGTAACATTGCTTGCTTCAGCTAAACCAGCTAAAATAGTAAGTCTATTTATAGTTAAACTATAATGAAATTAGATTAAATTTTATTTATATTTACAATATTTTTTAGAAAGAAATCAAATTTTATATTTTTTGTTTTTAGATTAGTGTGCAATGGATTCTACTAATCAAGCACGCCTAAGAAGAATATGAAAAAAAGAATGATGGCAAAAATATTTAAAAGTAATAATTCAATCACTAGGTCCTGATTGCATCAAAAGTACTTAATGCATCATCATATGCTCATATAGAAAATAAAGCAAACCTGGATCATTAAACACTACCAAAATGAAGTCTCAAACTAAATAATATTCCATAATTGACATTCCCCATCTATCCACCATCATTGGAGATCCTTAATAGTATCTCCAAAAATTTACCAGATTTCAAAACTTTACCATCTTCCTACGCCAAAACTAAGAATTGTAACATGACTCTAGAATGGATTGTCCAAGTACATCTCCATGTACACCTCCACGTACACCTCCACCAGCATCAAGTAAAATCCATAAAAAAATTTAACTGAATGAAGGATTTTTATAATGATGGTTGGTTGATTGGTTAGTTGGATCTTATAAATGTATTTGTATCAACTAATAATTGGATTCCAATAATTATTTCTTATGTATTTACCTCTAAATTGTCCATAGTAATTTACAATATGTGCATAATGTTCTAAAAGTAAAGATCATTTTTTTTTCAAATAAAAAAAAGAAATAAAAAGTAACTTTTGGACAGTTAGTCATCTTTTTTATTTAATATAATCTTTAAATAACATTGTTTAAAATAAATTATATATATTTTTAAATTTGCAAATGAAACCACAACTGTAAAATTAACGAGTTTAGACTATATTAGAATATGCATAGAATGTAGAATTAGAAGAATTTTAAGGAATTCCTGAAATCATTTAATATTATAATTCCATCTTTAAAAATGAAATTGATCGAAGTAAAATTACTGGTGCACTGATCCCTAAGAATGTTTTTGAATGCTTCTGATTATATTTCTTTAGTTATTGTAACTACTTCGTGATACCACGTTTTATGAAAAAGTATTATTAATTTACAGTTAAAGGAATAATTAACAGATATACAATTGAAGATGGAAAATAACTACACTGGTCATATTAATTATGGTGAATCTTCTCTTAATGATCTTAAAGAAGGAAAATTAATCGAGGTTATGTTGCACGAGTCATTATTGTAAAGGACATCAGCAATGTGTTACGTATTATATAATTGATTTAAACATAATTAATATCCTTTTGTAATTTATGCTATGGGAAAAATATTTTATTTTATCAGTGGTTTTTTGATTATCAACGAAATTTACATGAAAATTTTCAATCCAGAGGATTATTTAAATTGTTTGAAGAATCTAATGAAAAGATTCTCTTCAATTTTTTTGCAGTGATATTGATAAAATTTTTTCCACCATATCATACTACACACATTGATATTGAAGCTAGTCCGTATGATTTATCTGGTGTTATACCTCGTGGTGATAGTCCTCATGATCGATTAGTAGTTACTTCATTCCAAATAGCTACAGATTATTTTATCCTGAATATCCAACTAAATTAACAAACTTAAAACTCTATTAGTTGTATATTATCCTAATTGTAAAGAATTTAAAAAATCTGTTATTACTAAGGCTGGAAATATTCTGCTGAAATTGAATTTTATGAAACTGAAAAGAAAAGTATAAAATAGATCATTTAGAAATGCTAGATAATCCTCAGTATATATTTGCCACTGGGGAAAATAAAATACAACAGATGGATTTGATCATCCTTTTCCTATTTAGACAAGTCTTTATATTTCAGGAATTCACCTGGACATATATTTAATAATAAGTATCGTCTTAAATCTTATAGCTATGAGATGAAGTTTATTCCTTATTTGACTCCAGCTTGGATATAAAATATCGACGTTATGATGTGCCGTAAAAAATATTTCCCATAGGAAAAATATGTTGAGCCTCCATCTGATAGTCTAGATGCTTGTGCTGAACTCTTCGTAGATCAAGAAAGCCAAATTTTAAATATTACCGAATAAATCTAATGTAAAACATCCTCGAATATGAAAATATAGAAACCAGATCCATTTTTTTTTGAAAATTTTCTCAATTACTGTACTAAAGATGTTGATTAGTTTACTCGAATCTTAAATGGAATATTAAATACATTACGAATACCATGGGTTTATCAAGAATGGCTGATCTTAATCTTAATGATTGATAAGTCCAAATTACAACAACTATTTTAAAACGTATTTATAATATAAATACTTTTAATTCAATATACATTGCAACAAATAGGATTTAATTTGCTAATTCGGAAAGCATCTTATTATTCAAATATTAATTATGAAGTTCGTCGATAAACCGCTTAAATATTATGTACTGTCTACACGCAAGTCATAATATGGAAAGGGGAAAAAAAAAACATACAAAGGTGCTGAGTTTTAGAGCCTTTAAAATGAGTTACATGTATCATCAAAAACTGAAGCTCTTATGTTTTTGATTTTGCATATCACTGTATCCCAGTAAATTAGAGATATACAATTTAAAATCGAGGAAATTGTAACGCTATTCCTGCGAGATAAAATTTCTGAAGTTGATAGACAGAAGATTTTCATATATTACAAATGGAAGAAGATCCTTATTCTATTTATATTAGTGTAAAAGTTAAAGAGTGTAAAATAAGTGGGTTTAAAAAGAAAATAAATTTAAAGAATCAATTGATCATGAATAATATAATTCAACAGATACATATTATTTTACGAGATCCATAAATAATAAACATAATAATCTGATGATAATAAGCAACTTCTCTTGTTAGAATGTATAAAAAAATTAATTACTGATTGGTTTAATAAGATTATAATGGAAAATGATAATAATAATATTAAAGAAATTAATGAATATTCTGAAAGGCGATTTAAAAAATACAATTAAAATTCGCCACTTCATACTTATAAATCGACAACTTGTATTAACTAATGTTTAGGTATCAAATTGAGAATGAAAACCTGGATTTTTTAAATCAGAAAGCATGCACTCATATTTTTTTATTATAAAATGAACCTTCTTATTCCTCAAATTAACATTTACCGAAAAGTGCCCTTTATTAGTCCGATAGATTTATTTAAATATAAAATTCAAACTGTAATCGGTCTGTGGGGATTATTGCAGATGTAGTCCAACATTAAAGCTCTTATTAAAACTATAGATTTGTCAATCCATATTGGATGGACAATTTAAGTATTAATTATCAAACAAATGAGAGATATAATCTTATCAGAAACATGGTTAATCCGGATATAACGTTTGTAATTTAAGTATGTGCAAGTTATTTTCCATCATCATCTCTTAAATGATTTGTCTACATTAATCCCCAGCCTTTTTATAACAATTATGTTTTAAACCTTCTTTTATATATTTCATCTTTAGTAATATAAATAAATGGGTGGTGTTGGAAAGAAGATAGAAAAGAGATTCAATAGAAAAATATAGTATCAAAAACAGTAGTAAAAAACACATGTAAAAATATTAGTCATTTATTCTTAATTTACTTTGGCATTATAAGGAAGGAAAAATGTGGGCTACATTAAAATTCAGAATATTCAAAAGAAAATTTTAATTAAGTTCAAAGATAACTCAACATTTTTAACATGTACTATTGCTAAATTTACTAGACTAATACCAGCCTGAGCTGTGAAATCTTCTTCTTCTACTCTCCAATACAATATTTTCATAACTACATTTGATGAAATTATGCATTTTAGGTTTTTGTATATAATTTGAAAATGTAAAGGATCTAGTACTCTTACCCTCCAATATAAAAAATAATAATAATAATGATAAATGTAAATTGTATACCTTTTGTATGCATACGAAAAGAATTAGAATCACCATTAGAGAAAGAGCAACAACAACAAATGCTACCTCCTCCCTCTCCTTTTCATCACATCATTACCATCAAAAAAAACAACAACAAATTGTATTCTCCTTCCAAATTCAACACCACAACCACCACAACTGGCTCAACAAGAACAACACGAATTATATTATAATACTTACAAATAGTGAATAAAGAGAGGATGATTTTAAATATGGTCATAGAAATGTAGATAAAGCAATAGAATCTCCTTATAAATGCATTACACCCGAAGAACCACCTAATTAAAATCATGATAACAGTGGCTACCATCAGAATTAGAAAGAAAATTTATCACAAACCTAAAAAATTTTAAAAAATTTTAAAAAAGATTTGGAAAGCACATATAACAATGATACAATTATACATTACTTATTCTGATAGGATAATAACAACCAAAGTTTGGAAATCTTAGACGATTACAAATTAATAGAGAATTTAAAAAAGGTTACAAATTAGTAGATAGAAGTTAAATGTTATTTAGTTTCAGGTGGATCTGAAAAGCTTATCAGAAAGCAGTGCCTAATAAATATCTGGTATAGAGTTTTAATGAAAGAAATAATACAATTTTTTGAAGAATTTTTAATATTACCTTAAGAAAAGATTAGAAATGCGAACAATCATAAAGCTAAAATAAATATAGACGATAAAGGTAAAGGATAATGGACAGTGCTGCTATGTATGTCGAGCCTCATAAGAAAATACAATGTACTCATAAATGGCCGAAAAAAATTTTAGCTAACACAATATTATGGTGATGATGGAAAGATTTTTATTATGAATGTATAATGCAACGTATTTCACTTGGATTCAGTTTTGTCCATTGTAGTTAAAGAAACTGTTGATAGCAATGGTAAATTAGTCACAACCCATTTAGGTAATTTATATTTGTAAAAAATTCTAAATTATACGGTATTGGACTTCATCAAGTTCCATATGATAGTGAAACTTTTATAGATACAAAAGAAAGTAAAATACCTGTTAATGCCATATTTTCATTTGATATAGTGATTGGGGGTAATTGAAGGAAAATTGATTCTTTATTTACACAATCTTGATTCGTTTTTTTGATTCGGATATTCCAGCAAGTAAAATACAAAAGACTGCCCTTAATGCTAAAAAAATTTATTTATCAACTACAAATATATGTAGTAAATTAGGTGATAAGTATAAAGAAAATAATCCAAAAGGAAATAATAAAAGATTATTTATGAATATTGTCCTACAATACAAAATATAGTAATTTTAATAAATGAGCATTGTAATAAAGAATCGTCTTTAAAAACGGGAAAAAATGGAAATGTGATGAATGTAAAATAATAAAAGATAACAATGATATTATTTAATCAATTCAGATATAATAGCAGGCATCAGCAAGCATCAGTTTTCATGGAAGAATAAACACAACTACTACTACTACGTGATGGCTGCTTCTACTACTCAATATTGAATAATGATAATTTGCTACTGTTAATGATTATGAAAAGATGAAAATGATGCAATAAATTTTCTTAATAATATCAATAATTATTTAATAAAGGATTTTGTAATATTATTAAATTAACATAAAAAAAATGACTATACACCTAATATTGTATCAATAATACTTAATAAAGTAGATTTCTTTAATATTCATTGGATCTGGATCTTCGAAATAACAAGAATAAAATAAAAAAAAATATTAGAAAACGCTGAGATATCAATAATAATGATCAACAAACTATGTACTTTTAAGATATTATCCTTAACATGTTTGATATACTGATCGATATATAACTAAAGACTGATAAACTTTCCTAAAAGAATGAAAAATATACAGAACAATTAATAAAGGGATGAAAATAAAATCTCTTTACCACGCCATTGTTGAAAAACAAGAAGAAATAAATAAGCTACAAGATACTGCTGATGAAAATGATGAATATAAAAAAAAATTACAAATAATAAAAGAGTTTAAAAAATGAAAACCAGATTAACACAAGATATTGAAGATAAAAAAAGAAAAAAAATAATAAATATTAAGGCTCTATTAATAAGTCAGAAGAAAATTTAAATCAAATGTCTTGACCAAAAAGAAAAGTTAAATAAAAGAGATTAAGAAACTAAAAAAGAACAAAGAAAATGAAATGCTTAATTTTTTCAAAATAAAAGAACTCTTTAAAAAGTGTATACAAGATTTAAATAGAGTTAATTATCCATTAACACAATTAAATTCTAGAAAAAATAAAAGACTAAAAATACAACTTTGATAAAGAAATTGAAGAAATGAAATTATTAAAGAATAAAACAGATAAATTAAATGATAAAATTAAAGAATAAAAAAACAGATAATGAAAAATTAAGAGAGTGAAAAAAATACACTATTAGAGAAAAAAAGACTTAAATAAAAAATATTCAGAATGCAATGATAATTTAAATAATATAATAAAGAATTAGAAAATATTAAAAAGAGAAAAGAATAAATTAGAAAGAGAAAATATAATAATTCAGAAAATTTTAAAGAATTAAGAAAAAATTAACATAAAAATAAATAAATTAGAAGAAAATATTGTAGAAATTATTAATGAAAAAGTAAAAATGTTACTTAATACATTACTGGAATGTGAGAAAAAAATGAAGAAGATATGAAAAATATAAAGAAAGCTTACACGAATTAAAAAACAAAATATAGATAAAGAAATTGATTTAAAAAATAGAACAGAAGAAAAAAAAAAACAATAATTAGTATGAAAAAGAAGTAGTAATAGAAAATTATTTTTAGGTGAGAAAAAAAAATGAGAACGTTAAAAATATTTATCCTGAATTAAAGAATGATTTACAAAAAATAAAAGAAGAAAAAAACAAATATAGAACTCAAATAAGTGACTTCAGAATAAAACTTCAAAAACAAAAAAAAATTAACGATTCATTAATTTCTGAAAACAATGACAATAAAAAATTATTTTTTAACGAAATTAAAAAAAATGAAAGAATAATAGATAATTTAAGTAAACAAAAACAAAATTATGAATTGATGAATAACAAAGAGATGAAATTAGTAAAACTTCATAGAAAAAATTGAAGAATCTAAAAATGAAATTTTATAGTAAAATAGAAGAATATAAAAATGATTGAAAAAATTTAATTATGAGAAGTAAACTTGAAAGTGAAATAAAATATAAAGATGATGAAGTTATAAAACTTCATAGTAAATAAAGAATTAGATTCAGAATTAAAAAGTTTAAAATTAAAGAAATAAACTTGAAATTTAAAATAAACTAAAAATTTAAGTATCGAACAAAATGATATTAAAAAGAGAAGTTTTTAGATGGATAAGGTCAGGAACTTGAAAATATTTAAAATATTAAATTATTAAGTATTAAAGATAAGAGAAGAATAGAAAAATATATTAATAAAAATTACAGAATAAATTTAAGTAACGAACAAACGATATTGAAAAGAGAGATTATTACAGGAACTTGAAATATTAAATTATTTAAGTATTAAAGAAAAAGATAAGATGAGAAAAATATGTAAATTAAAATTACAGAATTAAATTAAGTATCAAACAAAAATGAATGAGAATTAAAAATTAAAAAAGAAAATAATAAATAAAAGTGTAAAGGAAAATCCAATTACCGAGAAATCAATTACCTTTTGATAAAGAAAAAGAAAAAATATTAAAACCCTGAAACTCATAAGAATGTTGAGGTAAAAGTAAAATGAAACAGATAAAGAAATAAAAATAAATGATTATATCAGAAATAAGTGAAAAAAGGATAAAGAATGTGAGGTAAAAATAAATGAATTAAAATTAAAAATATTTTGAAAATAATAATACTTAACAACAACTTAATAATCACTAGAATAATTATGAATACAAATAAAAAAAATATTGAAAATATTATGTAAGACTGTGGAAAATATTAAGACTAATATTAGATCAAATTGTAATCTAAAGATTAGCATTGTAAATATTATTTTTAAGACTTTTATCTTTATATACTCAATTTAATAACAATGAATTTTGAAAAAAGCATATTTGAAATAATTTACATTGATAGGAAAAAATTAAAGAATGAAATTTGAAAATGAAAGAAAGAAAACGAAAAATTATATTTAGATTTAAGTTACATTTTTTGACAAAAAGTTTAATTAAAAATGAAAAGAAAATTGTACCAATTGAAAAAAAAAATAAATCAGTGACTAATTACATAGCAATATGATGAAAAATGAAATCTTTCATCTCTAGATTTAGAAATTGAGGTTGAACTCGTTAAAGCTTATCATTTATATTCTTTATAATTTAAAAACTATAACAAAGTGTAAGTAAAACAAAAACAAATAACTCTGCACAATTTTATTATAAAACACTAAAAATATTTAAAATATAATCCAAATATTAAGTTCATTAGTAAATATCAAAATTTTAATGCTCAAAAAAAAAATAGTCCAAATGAACTGACAAAATTGTCAAAAACTTTAAAATAGCAATGAAAATTAAATGATTTCAAAACTCACTCTCATCAATTATAGCATAAGTAATTACAACAATAGTACAAATATTATTAACAATATTTAAAAACAAAAATATTGATAATGATAATAATTTGGAAGAAATTTTTAAAAATAATGAAAATATTTCTCACAATTGTTTAAGTATCAAGCTAAAACAGAATTATTGAAATTAAATAATTCATTAATGTATTACTTATATTCATCAATGATTCTGCTAAATTTATAAATGTCCCTAAGTAATGTAATATTAGAAGAATTTGTAATTCCTTTATTTAAATTATCTAAATATCAATTGTGTGATAAATCGAATGTGTTTTGGATAAACTTTTTGATTTCAATAATATTCAACAAAATTAGAAAATAAAATAGCTATTAATGATATGTCCATCGATATGACCATATATAATTTATCTATTAATTAATGAAAAATGAATCTAAAAATTATTAAGCCATCAAATGAAAATAATATAATTATAATTTAAAAAACAGAATAAGATGAAAAAAATTACTTAGATGAAAATGATATTGAAAAAGCTATTGATAAATGTATATGTATTTTTAAGACGATGAGAGAAGAAACCAGTAATGTTTACTAATTTAGATTCTACATTATTAATCAAATGAAATCCTATAAAAGTGATGATGAAGGAGAAAACTACAATTAGAGAAGAAGAAACGGAAGACAAAGAAAAAAGAAAAACTCAATTAAAGAAAAAGAAAATGGAAGACAAAAAAAAGAGAAGATTTAAAAAATCCCATATTAAGAAAAAAGATGATCGCAAATTCAGTTAAGCAGATAAAGGAAAAGATGATTTATCAGGAACTAAGATGAAGAAATATCCTAAGAGAAAACAAGATTCAGAATTCAGATTCAAAAAAAGTGTGGCAACAGTATGAAACTACAGATAATAAGATGATACTATTTTACAGATGAGAATTAAATGATGATATAAGAACTAGTAAAAAGAAAAAATGAAATTAAAAATATATTTTATTAAAAAAATATAACGTAACTAACCAAATAATTTTTTTCTTTTTAAATTTTAAAAACATTATTACTATTTCTATATTGTATAAAACAGTATAAAAATGTTCTCAAATAAAACACAAAAAAATAAATATTAAATATATAATAATAGAAAAAAATAATAAATCATTTAAGTTATCTTTAAAAATTATAATATTTTGAAATATTATGACTTTTATTAAAATTAAATAAAAACTTTCAATTAAATGAATTCTCTTTTCTTCGATGTTGAAGAAGAATTAGAGAGAGCAAATGTTATTAAAATATTTAAAATTGATTTTATTATAATTATTAGATTATTAATAATAACATGTAAATGCTTTAAATATAATAATATAATTTTTAACTATTATTATATTATTTGTTCTTGTTCCATTGATTTTCAAAATGTTTGAGGTAGAGGAGGAAATAGAATAATAAATTACAAAAAGAAATTTCTAATCTTATTTGAAATAATCGGTTATTTGGCCATGTTATTTTATTATTAAATGCATTAATTACCACTTTATCACAACAGTCCCTAATAGTAAAAAGTTAAGAGATTTATATCCATTTAAAAACATTGCATTACAGTGAATATTAATTATATATTGTTTATATTCATCTTCTGTAACATCTAAATTAATTAATGTTACACTATTATTTGTAATGATATTTTTAGAACCATGATAATAATAATGATGTTATTTGGACTGCTACCAAATGTAATAAAAATCCTATTTTTTTCATTTTTTTATTATTGAAATGTAGTACACTATTTATAAACGAAATATTAAGAAAAAAAAACTTTCAACAATAATAATTTCTTGACAAATTGTACAATTTTCTAATTTTAAAATATAACAATCTTCACAAACTACACTATGACTGTATTTTACAAGATGAAATTTTAATTCCTATTCATTTGAAATGTAGTAATGAACAATTGTTATATTTATTTTGATTGCACTTTTAATGATTATATATTCATTATTTGCAATTGGTAAAATTTCTTTATTTTAAATCTTGATACTTTTCTTCTTTCTTATAAAACATATAATAGTTTCAAAATATTCTCCTTTACTTCTTTCGAGTTTGTTTTAAAACTTTTTTTTATTAAAGATTTCTTAAATCTATTTTTAACTAAAAAAACAGAAAAAAGAATATCTAAGTTATTATTATAATATAATCCATTTTGCTATTATTTTGACATATAGGAGTACTTAATTAAAGATTAACTAATAAATTTCCATGAAAACTTCATCATTATATTATTTTAATTTTTTTAAAGATAGAAATTACAATACAGATTGTGTTTTAAATTGAATACAATATATTGTGGATTTATTCTATTACTCATTAAAATATACCTCATTGATAAAAAAAAAATATTCACTTAATGATATTAAAAAAATGATTAATGTTATTAATATTTACAATAGCTTTTCTACTTGTTCATATGTATCTAATTTTTGAATTAACAACACTAATACAACTATATATTTCTTGTTACTATTTAAATATTAAAAGAGGTGTATAAAAAATATGTTACAATTTTTACTTTAATATGTCTTGTAGGTGAAGTATCATGTGTACTAACAAATGTCATTTCTTATTTGATTATAAGGTTCAAATTTATGCCAATATCAAGAAGCAATATATTTACTTAGAACAGGTTTGATTAAAAATATAGTTTAATAAAGTAATTAATCCTATAACCAATTATTATCCCAAACAGTCAAAGAAAAACAGTTAAATTATAATTAAAATGATTTTTTCAATGAAAATAAATGTAATCAGAAAAGTTTCTTGTGTTTTTATTAAATTAGATACCTTAGTGACTCTGCTCTGCATTTAAATTTGAAAAATTTTTATAATTAGTATTCATTTCTTCTTCTTCTTCCTCTTCTTCTTCTTCTTCTAATTTTTAATAAGAATGAATAAAGTTATTTTTTTTTTCTTTGTCAGATTTCCTTATATGGGTTATTTTCAGAGGTTACAATGCGAATAGGGAAGGAGAATGTTGTTGTTGTTGATGTTGTCTTGGTGGAGGGGTAACTAAGTATTATACTCATTTTCCATAGTCTCACTGCTGTATATTTTGGCGAACGCATATTTTTTGTTTATTTTTTTACATAGTAATTTATTTTATTTTAAAAATAATTAAAAATAACAATTAAATTTTATTTAAAATGGAAATACTGGTAAAACTTCCAAAACCTGTTGTAAAAGTTCCATTACGTATATACCATATTCCTTGTTATTTAAATAATAAAAATAATAATAATATTTAAAACAAAACTAGCATTAACAAAAGATGCAGACATCATATGGAATAATTATATATATGATGCCTACTAACTTGTCAAAGTCCACAAAATGAAGAATTTTTAAAACTGTAAAGTTCTCATAAACATTCCCTGCATATCGTTATTTTGAAAATTAATAATTCTAATTCTTTATGATAATATATTCATATATAATAGTAAAATATCAGTAAATGAAATAATTTTGATCTTATATCAATCTAACTTTGTAATGAAACACTGCAAAGGAGAATATAACACGACCAAGAGAAAAATAGAAAAAACTGACTGTAAAAAGAATTACTATTACTAAAATTAAGAAGTTTATAGAAGAAACTCATGTTTTTTCAACTAGACTTTAAAAATTTATTAAAATTATATAAATGGAAAAGAGGAATATAACAATAGTTTATTTTGATAAAAAGTGTTGAATTAATAAACAATGGATAGGTCTTGATAATAAAACCTAAAGAGTAATTACAGTGTATTTATAGAAGTTAAGAATTCAAATCAACCTTTATACAATTTAAACTTTCGAGAGTAATCTATTCTAATTTTTTAAAGAATATAGATTAACCTATGTAAAGAAATTCTTCGACTAATATAAAAACGTTTTATTTTAAACATTTTAATAGATTCTGAACAAAATCCATGATAGGGTTTATGTATTTTAAAAAGATGCATTTTACATTAAATAATAATAGACTTATACAACACTTAAACCATTAGATTTTGATAAATGTAAATGAATTTATTAGTTAAAAAAAAATAAATAAACAAATATTAATGGCTTCACTATCACATTCTACAGTACCATCACCTTATTTATTTACCTTATCCAACAGTTGCAGATTTACAATTTCTAATTCTATGCATGAGAATTCCAATTGGGTACCTTTGGAAACAAGCAGTCTTTCATTTAAAAATTCAATATATACCATCTACTAATATCCTCTAAAAAAATTACTAATAATGATGAACATATCTCATCATCAACGACTAAACAAAAAAAACAAAACATTTTTGCGTTATTCTTATAAGATAATATAATTTTTTAGTTGGGTATATTAAGTCTTTTTATGGTCTTATACAAAATTTCTACAGCTTTAATAAGTTTGTTAATATTAATTAAATACATATTACTTATAGTTTTTTTTTACACCTCTTAAATCATCATCATACTTTACAGAAAAATTAAAATCCACAATCTATTGCATCATATGCTCAAAAAATTGGTTTCTCCCTGCAAAACTTTTGTTATAAAACTTTTAAAAAATTACAAAAATAATTAAATAATGTTTGCAATTTTATTTAATGATTATACATATTACTATAAAGTTTGATTTCTTCTAGTAAAGTTAATATAATTAAAGAAATCAAATAAATTCTAAAAAAATGTTTCTCTGTGTTAAATACAATTTAATATATCTAGGTTAAAGCAAAAAGCATTGTAAATTTTTTTATATAAAAAAAAACAAAAGAAACGAAATATGTTCGGAAAGCAATATTCACATTACTTAATTTAATATTACTTCTGGCATCATGTCTATTAAATTGAAATAACCTCAGTTATGAATGATATATAATGTATCACCATTCCCCCTAAGTAATGAAAAAGTACAGATGGAACCTCTCATCCAAAATATGAAGTAGGAAATAACTCATGGTATATTGGGGTCTTTAGCTTGCTTCATGACAATAATTACAAATTAATTACATATCTTTATGTAAAGAAATAAAAGAGATATATTGAACCAAATGAAATGTTCGAAGAGTACAAAAAATAAATCTTATTTTTCTTTCTGTATTTTATAAATAAATATATTTAAAAAAAATAATGACACTAATAATAATAATCCTTTTATTGAAAATAAAAAACATATTTTTTTTAAAAAATAAAAAAAAAGTGAAAATAATTTAAAATTATAACAGACTACTTTTAATTTATGGGATTGGATATATTTTAGGTGAATAGTATTTTTGAATAAAAAAATTAATTTCAGATATTATTTATCATATAATAATATGAAACAAACAACACAACTAGTTATAAGATATTATAACATTTTAATAATCTACTGTATATGACACATAAACAATGGGGAGATTTTTTTACAATGTTTTTTGGATTATTTAATTTCTTTAAAATCAGGTGTATAACCTCACCTCCGGTTTAAAGATCTTCTTTAATTTAACTCGTCCTCTAGTATCTATACAAACGTTCTTGATTATCACCAGGCTGAGTTTAACTTGTTTGCCCAAAATTCATACTTTTGCAACTCCAAGAGGATTAAGATATTAATCCATTCAATTTACTATTTTCAAATAAACTATATTACAACAGTGGTGCCCCCAAAATAGCATAAGAAAGGTGGGGGGGCGAACTTCTGTGGTCTCATAAAGGGTGCTGTTATCCTCAGAAACCTTTATCTACAGAAGACGATAAGCAGAAACAGGATAAGTTTTCTTTACGACGTTTATATGAGTAAAACGAGATGAAACTTATCTACTACAGGCCAATCATCAATAGTTTTCTTACTCTTAAAATTGGTTGATAATAACTAAATTAATATGTCGATTCACCATCATAAAGAATGAACTTCAGCAATAGATGGTTGATCAATTAAAAAGTTCATAAGGAAAAAGGAAGAAAGACTATTCATTTATGTTTTCCTCTTTCAATTATATTTTGAAATATAGTTCTACATGTGAATAAGTATACTGTAATGGTTTTGCATTATTAGCTAAAATCGTAGGCAAAATCAGTTCGATGGAGGGACAAGCTATTATTGTTCATATTGATTTTTTAAACATCATTACATATAAGTTATTTTCAACAAATAAATTAATTAAGGCAGTAATTTTTACTTCTACATACCCCATGTATAATCGCAAGAACAACCATATCCCTTTACGAATTTATTTGAAAGATTTTTAATATTAAATATTTAAAACATCAAATATACATGGATCGCTTACATATATCGATAAGTTTATCAACATAATTTACATTAATGTCATAAAAGTATTTGTATTATAATTAACATCATAATTATCAATTATTATTATTATATACATGGGAATCATGCTGGTACCTCATATTCTTTTTCACCAATTACTGGTATCATTCCTGGGCATGGAACATTCTACACATACACATCATTAATTGTGATTAAATGAAGAAATATCGACAATATTTGAATCTTAGACCACCTATTCTACTACACCAATTAATATAGGTAAGTTTTTGTCAGAAGGCTGATCACAATTTACACACATCAAAAAATCATGTGTAGTACATTTACAGCTTAAATGAATATTCCGTCCCATATCAATTACCTAAGTTTAATGGACAGAAAGGAAATAGGACAAATTTGGACAATGAAAGGAACTTTCAAACCAATATCCTTCTATGCAGTTTTCTAATAGCATTCATTTAATAAATCTCCATTATTTTTAACATAAGAGATAAGGACGAGAAAGGCAACATTTTTTCATATGATTTCCTTCATTATTAATGTACTTAATTTCATTTCCCCAAATTTTTACATAAATTTATTTTTTTATTTGTATTATTATTATTGACATTAGTTGATAAAATAAATAATAAAGGATTATTATTTTCTAATTGTTTATTATTATTTAAAATCATAATCCCATTTTATAGTACTATTTGAAATTATATTTTTTATGCTATTATAATGAAATTTAATTTTAAATTTTGAATATGCACCTTGATATTAATAAAGGACATAATAATAAATATATAAGAAAAAAGTAAAATATTTAAAATTTTTTTTTTTTTTTTATTTTTTCATAGAAATAGAATCTAAAAGTTATTGAGGAAAATAATGAGAATGATGGTGGTGGTGGTTGATCAAACGAGGTTCCCCAAAAATTTCTTTATAAAGCCATGAAGGTGGAGGGGAGGAAGGGGGGGGTGGAGGAGGGGGAGGAGGTGGTGGGGTGGGGGGGGGAGGGGAAGGGGAAATGAAGGGGGGGTAGTAGTGTGGGGGAAGGTAAATTTAGTCTATTTATGTCTCTTAAATAAATAATTTGTTTATTTATTATTTACTGTTTCATGAGATTCTTTAGATATATTTTAAAAAAATTTAAAAAAATAAAATTATTAAAAAAATTTTATAACCCCTTTAAAATCCAAAGATAATATAAAGTATTTAAAAAATAAATTTGATATTTTTTTAAAAGGTTAAGGTTTTTAAAGAAAATTTGTAGTACTTATTAATAGATTTTTTTAAAAATGATAAACCATAATATTTAATAATTTCAATTTTATCTTTGTATAAAATTGTATTGTATGTATAAATTAAAATTTTTTTTTAGTTTTTATAAATAATACAATTCCTTTTAGGTAAAAATACCAACCTTGAAGTAAAATATTTTCTGAATAAGTTTTATCTTACAATTTATTATTAATTTAATATTAAAATACTTGAAAAAATCCAATTTTTATTTTTCTTGGAAAAAATATTTTCCTTTTTGCATTTATTTGATTAATGGGAGTTGCATTAAAATTGTAGTTTTTCAATGTTATATTTGACTGCACTTTAAAAATATGAAAAGTTGTATTCCATTTTATAACTCAGTAAAAGCCCATAAAATTATTTTTGTATTCCTAATAAATTTCTAATAATTAAAATATTCTTCAACTTCCATTTTTTATTACATTTTTCTCCAGTAAGTTTATTTGTTATAATGTAATGTAAAATATCAATTTTCACTATTGAGTCTGTAAACATTGTAGACTGGGACGTTGTAGAAAGACTGGAAAAGTAAATTTATTTGAGTGACCAATTTTATCACAGCATCTAGTAATAAACTTAATAACTTTAGAACTTGTTTACAATATTCTTATTATTATCTTCAATTGAAGTTAATATGTCCCATTCGAAACAAATATTTCTATTTTGTGAATACAACTCAGTATGTTTTTTTGTCTTTTTTTATTTCTATTAGGCCTGTTGACTGAAAAGTAAAAAGAATATGAATCTTCACTATCACTTTTTATATTTTTTTCGTTTACTATGTATTAATTTCATATTGATAAATCTATCATGAGAAAAAAATGGTAAGTTTATCTTTTTATTTTTTTCCTATTATTTGATGATATAAATTGGTGATGAAAGTAGGGGTGAAGATTGTTGTTGTTAAAACTCAGAAGAGAAGGAATTTAGTGTATTGGATGATGTGACTGTGTTGCTGCTTCTGCTGATCTGGGTGGTTGTGATGGGTTTTTATCTCCTTTATTTGGTGGTTAATGGGTGAATAGTTGGTAGTGTTCTTTGTTATTATTTGGATGAAAAGTATTGGATATTGTGGTAGTGGAAGAGAAGGAGGAGGTAGGTAATAACAATACATAGGCATTGATTGTATTTAAATTGTTGTTGTTGTTGTTGTTGTTGTAAATAATAAGGATTATGAGAAGACATACAGGAAACTTTTGTTTTTTGTTATTGTTGTTGTCTGTAACTTTTATTGATTTTCTTTTGATTAATTTAAGCGATCATGTAAAATATTTTGAATTTGAAACTTGCTTTTCTGTTTCTTTATGTCTGTGTTCTTCATTTAAACATGAATACAATTTTTAATATAATCATCAATTATTTTTGTTATTTCATTCATTTTTAATATTTTTTGTCCATTCTAATGTAGGTATAAATGGAAAATGAAGGAAGACTAGATAGTAATTTATAAGAGATTCTATTAAAGATTCAAGTGATCTTTTGAAATATAATTTAATGGATCATCCTCTTTAATAATAGCAAAATCTTTGCATGGATTTATGTTATTATCCAAAAAATTTTCAGATCATCAGTGGATTTTAGAAGAATCAATAATCATATTTTTACCTATCTTTTTTAAAATTAAAAAAACATTAGAATCCTTAATTTTAATATATTTATTTTTATTTATAAATGACTAATAGTATGATATATTTATTTAAACTTATTTAATTTTTTTTAATATCCATTTTTTTCTTTTTAGATGTAGAAATATGAAACAAATTATACGTTATAGTGAGAAGGCTAGAAAAAAATACAAGAAGAGTCTTTATTGTTAGAAGATGGGTGGAGTGAAGTGTGGAATTTGTGAGAGGGAGGGGGCTTAGCTAACTCATCCAACATCAATCGGATAAAAATTTTCTATATGGCCAAACTGTGTACTGTTAACGAAAGAAGGGAAGGTTCAGCACTTTTTTATATTAGTATGCTTATGAATTAGTGATGAGATGGCTAGTGGCTATTTTCTCTAAAAAGAGTCCTAGAGAGTATTTAGACAAATCATTTAAAAAGATATTGTGTTAACTTCACTGAAACGAAGTGAGTAAACTAAAAGGAAGCAAATGGAAAATGACCCTCAGATCATATGCTAAAAGGAATTTATTACTATCATAGAAATAATGGTGTAACTCATCAGCATTTGCCTATATGTGTCATTTTTGTGATTCAATTATTAAGTGAACAAACTTTTGACACATAGTGTTCAAAAAAATAGAAAAAACCTTCATAATAAACACACTAAATTAATAGATAAAATTTTTTATATCATACATACATGACAAAATACTTCTTCAAACAAAAGGAGTAAATTTACTGCAAAGATGTGAATCATTTTCAAAAAATTTTTAACATTGATGAATTTACAAATAGATGGAATATTTCTGAAATGTGCCTCTTCTTCACTCCCACCAGATTTCACTGAAGGTGTTCTGTGATGTTTTCTATTATTAGGATGTTTTAGTAATTCTGAAGAACTCTGTGAAGGAACTATTTAAAAGTAAAGAAAAAAAAAAGATCCTAATAATTCTTTCACATTATTTAAAATGAACTTATAGAATGGAATACCTAATATTTATAAGACAGTCTCAGTTGATGATGTTCCTTATGTAGTGGAAGATATAAACAGAGGAATTTATTATACTATGAAGTATAATTTCACAAAAAGGATTTATTATATGATATATTTGCATATAAAACAAATCTTGGAAAAAACCAATTCTGGTGAATTAAATAATGGGAAAAGAAAAACAGATGACATTAACAAAATAAAAAATAAGAATGAATTGTGATGAAAATTCACAACTGAAACAGATCAAAAAAAGAACTGCAGCAAATATTGAACTTAATATGCAGTACAATCAAGGTTATTAAATGAAGGATTAATAAACAGATAATAATTATTCATTACAAGACAATAATAACCAATATTTTCAGTCTACAGAATTATATTCCAGTTAATGAAGAACAAGTAGGAACAAGTTTTTATATACACTCAGAATTCAGTCGGCTGATAAAGACATATATCCTATGATGAAAAAACTCAGTACAAGAAACTTATCAATGTGTTTCAATCTACTAATAACTCAGCCTACGGAGTACAAACATTTCATTTAAAAAATAAATGATGATCTACCTTTAATAGATCTAATAATAATGAGAAATTTGTAGATCAGTTCTTAGAAACAACAACTGAAATGCATCTCCTTCAACAAACTGAAATGTATCCAACTGAATTGCATCTTCCTTGTCTCAATAACTGTCCTTCAACAACTGAAATGTATCCCCATTCAACAACTGAAATGTGTCCAACTGAAATTTTTTAGGGCATCTTCCTTCAATACCTGCTCCTTTCAACAACTGAAATGCATCCTCCTCCACCACTCCACCTAAAAATTCAACCTTCATTACCCAACAACTAGAAAATATTTAAAATTACATAGAAACATTAAATGATGTAGATATAAACTTTGATATAGCAGCTCCATCACCTATACAGAAAAATAAAATTAACAAAGGTGGATTAATGAAGCAGAAAATATAAATTTTCCGAAGGACAAATGCAAGAGGTAACAAAAATAGTTTGATCATTCAAAAAAATGTTAACGCACTTCGTTATAAACAAAATAAGTACATGTTTGTTGGACAAACATAATTTTGAAAATATAAAAAATGTGTGGTAAGTAATATAGATTTTTTTGTTGAATTTTATATATTTTTATAAAATATTATAAATAATTTTATTTTTATAATAAACAAATTTATTTAATATTATTACATTAATATAATTTTCTATAATTTTAGAAAGTAGTTCTTCACTTCCACTTAAACCACAAAAGATCAGAACAAGAACAAGAACCTTTCTGTATTAGACAAGTACAATCACAGCACAGCAATCGAACAAGAACTCAGAAGTGTATGATTCTAATAAAATTACTACAAGCATATTTGATAATACTACTGATGAAAATTGTACTTATCTACCAATACTTAATCCAACAACTACTGTCATTTCGCCCATTACTTTCATATGTGTTATACATATTTATCTACTTTTTCTTTAAAATTTGTATTACCTTAACTAAACCCCTTTCTATACAAAGTTAATCAAAGGGCTCCCATTATCATTTAACTCATGGCACCCCGGAACTTACCTTACCACACCCTCCTAAAAGTTTCTACTACTTTAGCATTCATGTCACCTACACAAATTACTCTCTCACTTGGTTCAGGCTACCTATACATTCACTTAACATCTCCCAATATCTCTCTCTCTCTCTTGCAGATTTCCTTCTTCTCCAGGTGAATACACGCTTAGTTATGACCCACTTCTCGCATCCAGCCTTTACTTTAATCCACATAATTCTTGAATTTACACATTATTTCTTTTTTCTCCTTCGATTAACTGATCATTTAACAGTATGCTTCCCCTTTCCTTTGCTCTAACCTCTCAGATACTCCAGATTTTAATCCCATTTATTTTACCCCCACTTGAAAGAATCTCCTACCCGCTTCAGCTTGTTTCGCTTGGCCAGGACATCCAACTTCTTTTCATCATAAATGAGCAATCTTCTGTTTCTTGTTCATCCCGCATACATCCACGAACATTTAAAGCAACCCAGTTTTATAAAAGTTTTTCTTCTTCTATTTTTTATTAATTTGGGTATACAGGAGAAGGGTTACTTATGCCCATTGCTCCGGCAATTTTTGTCGCCTCATACGTCAAGCATGGCTTCGGAGGAAAGATTCTTTTCCACTTTCCCATGGACAATAGAAGAAAGAAAAAAGAACAAGAGCTATTTAGAAAAGAGGAAAACCTAGATTATATGTATATATATATATGCATGTGCGTGTCTGTGAAGTGTGACCAAAGTGTAAGTTGGTGTAGCAAGATATCCCTGTTATCTTAGCGTGTTTATGAGACCAGAAAGAATCCAGCAATCTACAATCATGCAAAACAGTTACAGGTTTTCGGTTCACAGTATCTGGCAGGACGGTAGTACTTCCCTGGGTGGTTGCTGTCTACCAACCTACTACCTATAATAATATTATTATTAATTTCTTCCATATTATTCTGTGTATGAACAATAAAACTTAGTAATTAAATGATTTTATACTACTATGAAGTTTTCTTTTTATTTTTAAAATAATTTAAAGTTGTTAGATAAAAAAATGATTAACTTTAATAATCATCTAAAGTTTTTGTTACATCTTATGAAAAAAAAAATAACATAATAATATGTGGCAAATATAAATAAATAAAAATGAATTGTAATATAAAAGAATAAAAATAATTCTTATTCAATTAATAATTTAATTAGTACACCAGAGGTCAAATTTTATATTATGGGCTAATAGTATTATATTATTGATAAATTAATGAGAAATTAACAATGCCAATAATAAAAGATTCCCAACACAATTTTTAGAAAGAATGATACTGCAATTTAGGATGTTTACCTTCTCAAGTTCTAAAACTGTCTAATAGTGATTGAAAATCAATTTTTTTATTGATCCATCGAGATTAACTATTGGTTTATACCATCTAATTTAGTAAAATAGCTTCATTTGAATATTATTTTTCCAATAAAATAAACGAAATGAATAAATGGACGTTTTATATTTTAGATTCTAATGTATTTTACCTAAAGGAGGAAAAGATAATATTCAAGAAATTCTTCATCAGCTATCTACTTTTAATATTGAAAGTTAATGAGTGAATATGAAAACGTTAATAGTGAGAATGAATTTATGTCGGTTATCCACATCTTTAAATTGTTAATCCTAAATTACAAAACTAATTACACCTGCATCTACTTCACGAAACAGACTCACAGTGGATATAATAAAATTAAAATATCAAATGAATTTAATAAATTACTTGTTGAAATAATTTTTCATCTACAACTTGAAAAAAAATGGACAGAAGACATCTGATTAAAAATATTGATTGAAAATTAGTGAATATCAGCCTTATTTTTTAAATTGTGTAGTAATGTTAAGAATAAGGATAATGGGCAGTAAAAGAATTTTTATCAGAAAATAATAAAACAACCTAATATTCCACATTTATTCTTAAATGAAAAATATTTCATTTCCAACAATGATTCATTCTATAGGTGAAAATTTTTTAATATTTTGCTATTAGGATATTTTACCCAAAGAATCAATGGAAGCTGCTATAAATGAATCATTCTTTCATTTGATTTAGCTTAAAAGATATTAATCTTTTAAGAAATAGTTTTAAAATTTTATATTTTTACCTATTTTATATCGTTTAATTAATGTATGTTACGAGATAATTCACCAATAATTAATGAATCAATTAATTATTTAGAATATATTTTATAAATATTTATATCAATATTTATAGAATTTCAATCTAAAAAACCGATATGGATACATAGCAATAATACATCATTAATATTTCATGGTTATTTAACGATAATTGCAAAGATACAATAAATTTTTTGTATAAATGTTTCATTATTATGTGAAAATCTTTTGATACTGAAATTTTTTTTTTAATGATGTTTTATATTGGGCAATGAATGGTATTTGAAAAAAATGGTTTGAATTTTATTGGGTTATATTTTTTAATAATGTACAAAATACAGTATTACAATTCAAAAATGTTCTAAAAAAGGAAATTTAATGAATAAACAAATAAAATATTAATGCTAAAAATATTATTTCTCTACTCTTTCGTATATACTAGTATGTTTTTTATCGTTACATTAGAAGGTATACCTCAGAATTAATACAATAGATATTCTTAACAGTAATAATTTTGTGTGAAATCTCAAAATAAATCGTAGTATTATAGTGACAGCGCTTCAAGATTTTTTAAAAGAAAAAATAAGGATCTTATAACAATGTTTATATAACATATTTAAGACGAATATCCCGGACATCATTAGGAGACTTCCAGTTTTTCTTTTTCTTCTTTCCAATTATTATTTAGTTGGTCATCCTTTTGATATTATCATTAAAGGAAGATGATGATGGTGGTGGTTATGGTCCATTCTACATTAGAAATTATTGTCATCATTTCAGTTTATTAGTATTATCAGTATTTTTAGTTATATCAGTGTTTTTATAGTTTTATCATCACAATCAGACTTTATTATTAAATTCTGTCACACATGTCTTTTATCTGGTTAGTTTTTTCTTGATTGAAGGTATATTAATCATTACCAAAATAACATTAGATTAGTTTATTTGAAAGATGATAAGTTCTTTACTCATATAAGTCGGTTGTTTTTTCTTTTCCTTGCTTCACAGTATATTTTGATATTTATTTTCTTATGTTTTCATAAAAAATTTAATATTTTGTGTTTTCATAATATTTTTCTATTTCATATTTATCAGTTCGTAAATTGAATTGATAGTTTTAAATAAAATTATAATTTTTCATTTGTATTTTCAATTTCATAGTTGATATTTATATTTGCAGTAGTATTTGTTTTTTAATGGATCTGCTGTATTTTTCGTGTTTGTACCATGAGTAGTTTTATGTTGATTAACTATTATGGCTAGATGTTCTATGTTATATATACTTATCTTTATTGATTTAAAAAAAAATAATGAAATTTATAATATAAATATATGTTTCAATGTATATATTGTATATAATAATGAAATGGTTATTACCAGAAAGTATTAATTAAGAAATGTAAATAAATTTAAGTATTGATAAAGACTTTTTAGGAAAATCTGTATTTTTAAATTGCGAAAAAGATGAAAATGAAAATAAAAATGAGTCATTTTATTATTCCATTGAAATTGAACCTTTACAAAATTTTCTTATAATATCATATCAAGATTTTGTTAATAAGTATTTGTAAAGTTACAAAATATATAGAAGGATAAGTTTTCTTTTTTGATTTGCAAAATATGATAAATAATACTTATTATATTAATATTTAAAAATATTTTAACATATTTCTAAATTGAACAAATCATATAGTTAAATCCAGACATAAATATTTTATTTCATATCAGTCAATCTATTGTCATGATTGCAAATTTGTTTAATTGTGTAATTATGTTATTCCAACAAAATCAATTTAAGCGCTTATATGAGAAATTTACGTGATTTAACCCAAACTATAGAAAACATTATCCACTCTATATAATTGTTATAAATGTTAAAATAACATTTCAAAACCGAAATATTGACTTATTATCTCAAGTTTTCCCTTATTATTTCTTCTACAACTGAAAATCAATAGAAGATCTTTTCTCAATATACACTTCCAAAAAATTTTAAATTTTATTATGTCATAAGTTTTAATGAAAGGAAAATTTTTTTTAAATCATTTAATAATTGGCAATGTCAATTATGTAAGGACATATTCGAACATTGTTTATAGATTTCTGTCTTATTTAGAACAACTTAACGATTTCTGCCATGATATTATTAATGATAACACACTCGCGCTCTTTTTAAAACTTCTCAAGTTTTTGTTTGATAGACTTAATAATGAGTCCAGTTAGAATTAAAAAATGATTTTGTAATTTAGGATATAGTCTTTGTGTTAAAATTATCCAATATGAATTTTTGTATTGTACCTCCATTTTCTTTCCTTATGGATTATTCATAAAGCAGAACATTTCATTTTTATAATCGTTTAATAAGTGATCCTTCAATTCTTTATTCAATTATAAAAACAAGTTATGGTTCAGTAAGTGGAACGATGAGATAAAGTAATTATGCTTTTATTACGCCCAACATGGTTATAATTAAAGATATCGGATCTGCAACATTAGTTATAACTCCTTGCTATTCAATAGAACCAGATGAATGTGATTTACCTATTAATGTGATGGAGACGACTAGATTGTCCCCATTGTATTCTTGCTCATAGGTATCCAAAGACTTTTAGATGATAGAAATTTTACTCTACATCGTATGTAGCTTTTGTTTGGATATATCAGTTATGGCTATTCCTATGAGTATTGTTCATGGAAATCATGCTGATTTTTGATGCGAGATGCATAATGGAAAGTTATTCCAATGAGGAATAATATTGTCTTCCTGAAATTGAAACATATAAACCCTTCTATCATTCCGAGTTATAAATAGGATAATTCAGATGATTACGTGTATCTTTTGATCATGATGAAATTTTAATTCTTTATTATTTATATGGGTTTAAAACCGACAAGAAATACATGATGCTCTGTATTATGTATGGCATAAAAATAAATCATCTATTGAAGCATATAATATTTTTATACATCTCAGGAAAAGTTTGTCTTTTATTTGGCATAATCAAATGGTTTTTACAATTTCTTAAAGATTTTACTTGAATTTATTGATTTAGATAAATCTATAAGTTATATTGATTTCATAGAAAAAAATTTCCAAAAGTTTAAGGGATTTCAATACAATTAAGAAATGATTCTTTTCACAATCTTCTCGCTTCTCGATAAGATCACTTTGTGGCTCAAATAGTTGGTCCAAAATTAATGAACAAGCTCATACTAAGTTTTCTACAAGAATGAATTGGACATTCTTTTATTAATATGGCGATGTTATCACGGGATGCTTCAAATAAAGTTATTGCCTATCATAGGATATACCTATTAAACTGTTATTTGTATTGTAAATATTGTATATGGTTATGATGGTCGAATTATATACTTATGATGGTATTTTTAGTAGCTGATCATTATTGAAGAATATTCTTTAATGTTAATTAAATGGAGAAAATTTTATTCCAATTTTTTCCTGTAACGTCATTATTGAATCATTAATGTTATTGATTCAAATATTACTACTTCAAGCATAACAATCATATCACATCAATTCCTCCTTACCTTTTCTTCATACACTTTCATCTTCAACCTATACTCTGTATTACCACCACTTTCACTAAATTAATGATAACATAATGATAATAAATAATAATAATAATAATAATTATAATAATAATAATAATACAACAGCCACCTATCACCCATTGTTTCATTATTATTTCTCCTTTCTCTACATATATTCTCACAATCTTGTATAGTTTCTCCGAACTCAAGGAATTCCGACAACTATAAATGACGAAAATTTTTAAAAAGTGAAAAATAATTAAGGATAATAAAGATAAATAATAATAATAGTAACATTACAATTATCTTAAGAAAAAGATAAAGACCTTCACAATTATCTTCTAAATGTGTATTATAAATAAAAAGATTATAAATACAGAGAAATGATCAATATATAATTTTATAAATGATTAATTGGTGTCCATAAATATTGATGTATGAATCTGGAATTTAGACTTACGCATACTTTAAAATTAATAATCTGTTGTCAAAATATATTTTAAGATCAATCTGAATTAGAATTTTTTATTGAATTATTTCAGGATGTTCTATAGAAACTCAAGAAGTTATGTTGATAAAATATCCTAAATCAAAATCTACATAGAAATTGTTCATCAAATTTTTATAAAATTGTTGAATCGAATTAGGAAATTAAAAATGAAACATATTGTTAAAACTTTTTATACTTTCATATTTGGAATTTAACACAATAAAATTTTATCAACTTCTATAAACCTCCTTCCTTAAAAATCATGATTGGAAAAACAACTATACGATACTATTTTATTCATTAATTACTTTATTACAGTATAGATTATTTTGTAATTGTAAAAAGTTAGAATCAAATACTCTAATGAAAAAGAAAAGAAGATACTAATGAATAATCAGCAGAAGAAGAAGCTAATACATTTTTTAGAAAATATTTATAAATAATTACCCGCCCTCATACTTTGAATTTATAATGATGGTGAATATAAAGATAATATTCATTTCTTTTAGAGATGATGATGATGATCAGAGCGAGAATAGATGAGAATAATGAGAATATTGTGAATATGTATCTGTGATGGAGTAATACACGCAAAAAAATGAAATTATTTAATGAATACACAATTAGATTTTAAGTCTATATTTTGCGTCTTTTTGTTTTAATTTCATTAATTAATTTATTTAGGTTTTTTTTTATCATTATTCAGTATGCATTAAAGTATTCTTCTGAATCTAGATATATACTCAAATAAAAAAGTGTGTTGTTTCATTTCTGAACTGTAGCCTTGATTTAAATCAAAACTTATATATAAGTAGGTCATTAGGCATATGTTCATAATTAATTTTTGAAATATTTTTTAATCTATTATAATCATATGCTGATATATTATTTGTTATCTATTTTCCATGTTTGTGGTTATTACATGAAGTGTATACAAATTTTCTTTGTTATTTTGATTGTTATAGTATCACCATTTTTCTTTATGAATATTTGCCATGTATAATAATAGCATATTTTTAAATTATATTTTTTTCTAACCATAAAAATTGGAGAATATCATCATAATTTTTTCATTTTTATTTTTTAAGTTGAACTTTATATATTTATTTATATTAATACATTTTGTCGATGATTGGCACTTGTTTAAATAATTCATAACATTACATCTTCCATTCAAAATAGGTTGCTAAATTTGGAATATCTGTTATGAATCTTTTTCATTATGATATTCTATAGTAATTCTTTGTAATTTTATAGTACTTCTTGGTAGGAATTCTATATCTTTAGTTTTAAATTATTTATTTTGAATAGCTTTGATTTAAAATTTGATTTTCAATTTCTCTCAAAATTATTTGTTGGAAAACACTTATTATATTAGATAACAACATTATCAGCAATAAAATATTATATGCATTCATCTTCATTAAATATTTTTAAATATTCTAATTAATAAATTTTTAAAGTTTATAATTTTTATTATAGTGTTAGGAATTTATTTTAATTATATTTCATTTTTATTTATATATTAAATATAAATAAAAAATTGTGTTAAATACCATATATATTTATAAATACAATACATAAAAAAAATAAAGTAGTATGAATAAAATTTTTCATATCAACCAGAAATATTTAAGTTACTACTACTACTACTACTACTACTACTACACCTTTTATTTCTACATCTATAACAATACCAGCAGATTCACTAGTAATCAAAAGTAGATGTTAAAGATTTTTTGCAAGATATTTTCTTTTTAAGACACATACAATATGTAGAAAATTGAAAAAAATATCCTGTTCTTTATTGTTTAGACTTTGTTATACTTTGCCAGTATATGATAGCAAACAACATTTACAATTAAATTTTACAGAATTATTTGCCTTGTGTATTTAGTCGTCCTTTTTCTTTATGAAACTTTAGGATTATTTTAATAATCTGTAAATAAACATAAATATTCTTATTTTATGGACAGTGGTAAACGTTCATATATTCAATATATAACATCTACTTAATATTGCTCAATATTTCAATAATTATTTTAACTTATAATGATTGTGTTTTACAAAAAAGAATTCAATGTAAAAAATCTATAAAATTATTAGAAATAAGTATCCTCATATTAGATATGAGATCAATTTTAATTGATTAATTTATGTACTTATAAATTCTTTGGGAATTAAGATTTATGGTAATAAAAAAAATAAAAAAAATGGAAAAATATATATTAATTTAATAATATCTATTAACATTATACATTTTAGATGTAGTATGGTTACGGTGCATTTATATATATACCTCTTCTTATTTAAAATTATTGATTCATTCATTTAAGTATTAAAAGGGTTTAAAAGGAATAAAAAATGAAGTAAAATGGAATAATAATAATTTAATATGATGGGAAACCATGTTATGGAGATAAACGCTTATTATCATTAATCTTTTTTGTGAAAAAAAAAATTTCGGAATTGAAAATTTTAAACATAATAGTTCTTCAACATTATTTCCATCAGATCCATCATATTATGTTATTGTATAAAAATATTTCAATTTAAATATTGTAAGTGATGTATTATATTGATAGTAAACAATGTCGACCTTCTTTTTTAGATGAAAATAATTAATTAAAAATCATCATTACTATCTAAAGTGATATCAGTTGTAAAATTTATATTTATCTTTGTATTTATATTGTATTAATAGAATTCATCATTAATATTTAAAGTGATCATCAGTTGTTAATTTATATTTATCTTTTGATTTTATGTATGTATTAATAGAATTCAAAGATTTTTCTACGTCAAACATATCTTTTAACATTGTAAGTTGAATATTTACACGGTCTTCTGAAGTTTTAATTTTTTTTAGTTATGAATAATTTATATTTCTTACTAATTCTTTTTTAGAAAGCAATTCTAAAATATTATGAGTGTGAATTAGTGAATTTGTGATGAATAGAGATCAATTAATTGTTTTGATATAGTATATTTCAGTTTCTATTGTTTTTATTTTTTTCATTAAAATGTGTTTGAAGTTCTTTTGTTTTGTAAATACTTATTCATCATAGTATTTATATATCTTAATATATTTGCTCAAATAAATAAGAAATATGTATTTGAGTTGAATAAAACCAGTATCGAAAGGATATATAATGGTACGTTGAGGAATGGTTATTAAATTTTCTATTGGGTTTATATACTTCATAAAATCGTGTTTTAAAAGTATCATTATGGATATTTTTATTTCTTTAATGGCCACTTTAATTAAGCATATATAATAATATGTAAATATGAATGTCCCTAAAAATGGTTGCATGCTTGAATAATCTTTAAAAATATTAAATTCAGTAATTGTATTAATTATCTTTAAGATTTTTAATAATTTCAATATTCTTATTAGGAGTTTGGTTTCAGGATATTTTTTAATAAATTATAATCATATTATTTGATGGTAAGGGTAATAAATCGATATGTACATTTACAGTTACGTATTTTATTTTTTAAAAGAGATTCATAAATTGATTTTTCTAAATCTATATAAATTTGTAATGACCATTTTTAAATATATTGGCTATTTATTGCACTTATTAAAAGTTATTATTTGTTGTAGGAGGAGGTACTGACATAAATTGTATATATTTTTGTATTAACAATATGGGTTACAATAGGTTAACCTTCGGGTGGCCATAAAAGAGTGGATGGTAAATATTGTTAACTTCAGTTATAAAACTTTTATTAGAATGACGCATTATTTTCAATTGGAGATATATTTTTCTCTAAAAAGACATTTTAATTGAAGCATAGCATGTATTAATAATTAACATATATATTTAGTGCGTAATTCCACATTCCTTGTAAACTAGTATTAAAGATTTTCCCTGTTGATGCATTATATAAGTATTATACAAATTCGATGAGCACCCAAAACTTTAAAATCGTTTTTCAATACGATTATTATGTGAAATAGGTGTAATCTATACGTATCTAATCCACTAATCAAGAATGTTAGTGTACTACTACTTTCAATTTTACTGTACTCTTATATAATTTTTGTAATTCTTGTTCAGAATAAAAGTAAAAATGTGTTTTGGTTAGAATATCAAATTAAACGTGTAGATATTCATTATCTGAGGATTTTATGTGTTTTCCATCTAATATGTACGTACCTTCAGAGCTAATTTTATTATTGAATTATAATTCCGGACAGATTCATAATTTCAAACAGTTTGGCGTGTGGATTAAAATTATATTTTAAAAATTGTAGTTTTATTTTTAAAGAAAATTAAAAAATATATTCATCTTCAGTCCAAAATAAATTTTTCTACAGTTTATGTTTTCAATTGTTGAGGATGTAAAATTCATTAAATCTAATTGCATTGTCAAAAAGTTTATTCATGGCAAAATTAGCACTTTCATGAATGTAAATTAAAGCAGCAATTGGTTAGTAGCTTCGATTATTTGAGTATTTCCCAGAGATTCTTCAATATATTGTAATCTTCTTTCTATTCTGTGATGCTGAGTTTAATCAGATAAATTATAATCATCTATTGTAATTACTAGAATTTTAAATATTTTTCATTCCTTTTTGACCATCACTATAAGTGATATGAATCTTTTGGAACGTTAAAGATCCTACCGCTGTTGTAATAAATCTTTGTTTATTTCTTTTTTTTTCTCTTTCTCTTTATATTATTCTTCATGGTTTTTTATAGTTTTCATTAAATTTTCCGTTTTGAATTTGTTTTAGTTTTTTTAATTTAGTATTAAATTCTTCATTTGTTGATGGTTAACAGTGACATTGTTCTTTATCATTTATTGGGTTTAATTTCAATTATCTTTTTTTTTTAAAGTGTAATTAAATCATTATCTTTTTTTTGTTACTACTTTAAATATACTATTAAGTTAAAAACACATAATTTAGTTTTATGGTTGTTCATTCAGTTAGTAAAAGTTTTTATCATAGTAGAATTTATATTTACGTCAAAATGAATAAAAAATTGTACAGTTTTTTTATCTGATTCTTTAGGACAGTCACCATCATATATTAATTTAGAATATATTGTATTGATGGTTCAATTTTCCTTTCATTCTTATTCCAGTAGAAGATAGAATCCAGGAACAGTAGGAGATAAATTCAACAGCATTAAAAATAAGTAATATTGTTTGTTGTTACTTAATACATTATCATATATATACATAATGATAAAATAATACAGATATCAAAAAAATACAAAAGTATTCTCCATTTTAGTTATGGATGGTTAAATAATTTTATATGAAAATTGAAATGTAAAATGTATAAAGATATTTTTTCTTTACTTTTCTCCACATGAAGAAATTTATACTAGAAAATATGTACAATTTTCAATTGAAAATAATCTAAAAATATTAATCAATCTAATGATATAAAAATAAGTGATTTTTTACTTTCATTGAAAAAATATACCTTTTTGAACAAACGTTATAGAAGGTGGAATTATGATTGTATCAATTTATAAATAAAATTAATTTATTTAATCAGATTAATAGTAAAAAATAATCGATTATATAATTATTAGTAATGATCAGATATTTATGCCACTTGTATTTTAAGACAAGAATTACAAACTCATTATAATTTGTCCTCTTTAATTAATAATGAAAAGGAAATGTATCCATGTATAGTATTTGTAATTATAATTATATATTAAAAATCATATTAAAAATGATTAATTTAGAATTTTTCATTTTACACTATTATTTTATATTTTTGGTAGCGATTATTAACTTGGGTTTTTTAGTTTTCTTGTTGGACAAAAAGTTAAAGAACTATAATTAAAAATGCTGTTCTTGCTGGTCAGGCTAACATAATATTTATTTTTTTCTCAAAAATGCGTAGAAATTATTCTAAAGCAAATGAAAAAAATTAGTTAATTTGGATATATTGGGGTAGTAAAATTATGAATATTATTTTTAATTTTTAAATATAATAATATTGAGCTATACAAAGTATTAAAGTTTTATAAATCATTAGGACAAATTTACCCCTACCCCCTCAGTTACTTCTTCATGAAAATAATGATATAAAAAATTTCTAGTTAAAACAATGAAATTTGATTCTAGACATTTTGTTAAATTCATTAGTAATTTTTGTTCAAAATTGTATTTGGTTATAATAAATTCGTATTATTGGCTGAATAATATTATTTTGTTTTTATCATTAAATTTAATATGCCATGTTTTTTTAAAACGTCCGAATTTTTATTTTTCTTGGAAAAAATATTTTCCTTTTTGCATTTATTTGATTAATGGGAGTTGCATTAAAATTGTAGTTTTTCAATGTTATATTTGACTGCACTTTAAAAATATGAAAAGTTGTATTCCATTTTATAACTCAGTAAAAGCCCATAAAATTATTTTTGTATTCCTAATAAATTTCTAATAATTAAAATATTCTTCAACTTCCATTTTTTATTACATTTTTCTCCAGTAAGTTTATTTGTTATAATGTAATGTAAAATATCAATTTTCACTATTGAGTCTGTAAACATTGTAGACTGGGACGTTGTAGAAAGACTGGAAAAGTAAATTTATTTGAGTGACCAATTTTATCACAGCATCTAGTAATAAACTTAATAACTTTAGAACTTGTTTACAATATTCTTATTATTATCTTCAATTGAAGTTAATATGTCCCATTCGAAACAAATATTTCTATTTTGTGAATACAACTCAGTATGTTTTTTTGTCTTTTTTTATTTCTATTAGGCCTGTTGACTGAAAAGTAAAAAGAATATGAATCTTCACTATCACTTTTTATATTTTTTTCGTTTACTATGTATTAATTTCATATTGATAAATCTATCATGAGAAAAAAATGGTAAGTTTATCTTTTTATTTTTTTCCTATTATTTGATGATATAAATTGGTGATGAAAGTAGGGGTGAAGATTGTTGTTGTTAAAACTCAGAAGAGAAGGAATTTAGTGTATTGGATGATGTGACTGTGTTGCTGCTTCTGCTGATCTGGGTGGTTGTGATGGGTTTTTATCTCCTTTATTTGGTGGTTAATGGGTGAATAGTTGGTAGTGTTCTTTGTTATTATTTGGATGAAAAGTATTGGATATTGTGGTAGTGGAAGAGAAGGAGGAGGTAGGTAATAACAATACATAGGCATTGATTGTATTTAAATTGTTGTTGTTGTTGTTGTTGTTGTAAATAATAAGGATTATGAGAAGACATACAGGAAACTTTTGTTTTTTGTTATTGTTGTTGTCTGTAACTTTTATTGATTTTCTTTTGATTAATTTAAGCGATCATGTAAAATATTTTGAATTTGAAACTTGCTTTTCTGTTTCTTTATGTCTGTGTTCTTCATTTAAACATGAATACAATTTTTAATATAATCATCAATTATTTTTGTTATTTCATTCATTTTTAATATTTTTTGTCCATTCTAATGTAGGTATAAATGGAAAATGAAGGAAGACTAGATAGTAATTTATAAGAGATTCTATTAAAGATTCAAGTGATCTTTTGAAATATAATTTAATGGATCATCCTCTTTAATAATAGCAAAATCTTTGCATGGATTTATGTTATTATCCAAAAAATTTTCAGATCATCAGTGGATTTTAGAAGAATCAATAATCATATTTTTACCTATCTTTTTTAAAATTAAAAAAACATTAGAATCCTTAATTTTAATATATTTATTTTTATTTATAAATGACTAATAGTATGATATATTTATTTAAACTTATTTAATTTTTTTTAATATCCATTTTTTTCTTTTTAGATGTAGAAATATGAAACAAATTATACGTTATAGTGAGAAGGCTAGAAAAAAATACAAGAAGAGTCTTTATTGTTAGAAGATGGGTGGAGTGAAGTGTGGAATTTGTGAGAGGGAGGGGGCTTAGCTAACTCATCCAACATCAATCGGATAAAAATTTTCTATATGGCCAAACTGTGTACTGTTAACGAAAGAAGGGAAGGTTCAGCACTTTTTTATATTAGTATGCTTATGAATTAGTGATGAGATGGCTAGTGGCTATTTTCTCTAAAAAGAGTCCTAGAGAGTATTTAGACAAATCATTTAAAAAGATATTGTGTTAACTTCACTGAAACGAAGTGAGTAAACTAAAAGGAAGCAAATGGAAAATGACCCTCAGATCATATGCTAAAAGGAATTTATTACTATCATAGAAATAATGGTGTAACTCATCAGCATTTGCCTATATGTGTCATTTTTGTGATTCAATTATTAAGTGAACAAACTTTTGACACATAGTGTTCAAAAAAATAGAAAAAACCTTCATAATAAACACACTAAATTAATAGATAAAATTTTTTATATCATACATACATGACAAAATACTTCTTCAAACAAAAGGAGTAAATTTACTGCAAAGATGTGAATCATTTTCAAAAAATTTTTAACATTGATGAATTTACAAATAGATGGAATATTTCTGAAATGTGCCTCTTCTTCACTCCCACCAGATTTCACTGAAGGTGTTCTGTGATGTTTTCTATTATTAGGATGTTTTAGTAATTCTGAAGAACTCTGTGAAGGAACTATTTAAAAGTAAAGAAAAAAAAAAGATCCTAATAATTCTTTCACATTATTTAAAATGAACTTATAGAATGGAATACCTAATATTTATAAGACAGTCTCAGTTGATGATGTTCCTTATGTAGTGGAAGATATAAACAGAGGAATTTATTATACTATGAAGTATAATTTCACAAAAAGGATTTATTATATGATATATTTGCATATAAAACAAATCTTGGAAAAAACCAATTCTGGTGAATTAAATAATGGGAAAAGAAAAACAGATGACATTAACAAAATAAAAAATAAGAATGAATTGTGATGAAAATTCACAACTGAAACAGATCAAAAAAAGAACTGCAGCAAATATTGAACTTAATATGCAGTACAATCAAGGTTATTAAATGAAGGATTAATAAACAGATAATAATTATTCATTACAAGACAATAATAACCAATATTTTCAGTCTACAGAATTATATTCCAGTTAATGAAGAACAAGTAGGAACAAGTTTTTATATACACTCAGAATTCAGTCGGCTGATAAAGACATATATCCTATGATGAAAAAACTCAGTACAAGAAACTTATCAATGTGTTTCAATCTACTAATAACTCAGCCTACGGAGTACAAACATTTCATTTAAAAAATAAATGATGATCTACCTTTAATAGATCTAATAATAATGAGAAATTTGTAGATCAGTTCTTAGAAACAACAACTGAAATGCATCTCCTTCAACAAACTGAAATGTATCCAACTGAATTGCATCTTCCTTGTCTCAATAACTGTCCTTCAACAACTGAAATGTATCCCCATTCAACAACTGAAATGTGTCCAACTGAAATTTTTTAGGGCATCTTCCTTCAATACCTGCTCCTTTCAACAACTGAAATGCATCCTCCTCCACCACTCCACCTAAAAATTCAACCTTCATTACCCAACAACTAGAAAATATTTCAAATTTCATAGAAACATTAAATGATGTAGATATGAACTTTGATATAGCAGCACCATCACCATACACTGTAAAACTTATTAATCAGGTGGATAGTGAAGCAGAAAATATAAATTTTCCTGAAGACAAAATACAAGAGGTAACAAAAATAGTTGATCATTCAAAAAAAATGTTAACGACACTCTCAGTTATAAAAAATAAAGTGCAAGTTTGTTGGAAAACATATTTTGAAAATATAAAAAAATGTGTTGGTAAGTAATATAGATTTTTTTTTGTTGAATTTTATATATTTTTATAAAATATTATAAATAATTTTATTTTTATAATAAACAAATTTATTTATATTTATACATTAATAATAATTTTCTATAATTTTAGAAAATAGTTCATCACTTCCACTTAAATCACAACAAAGATCAGAACAAGAACAAGAACTTTCTGTATTAGACCAAGTACAATCACAAGCACAAGCAATCGAACAAGAAACAGAAGTGTCTGATGATGATGATGATGATGATGATGATGATGATGATGATGATGATGATGATAGTTAAAAAAAAAAGTTCTATATTGTAATTATATAGTAATTTTTTTATATGCTTCAATTAATATTAGAACAATAAAATTATACATATTACTAATTATTTAGGGTAAATTATGAATATTATAATTTTCTAAATTAAAACATAAGAAATTCATAATTTTATTCATTAAATTACTAGATTTGTGATTAACAGTTTTAATTTTTTTGATATATAATGAAAATTTTTGTATATTCGATTTTACCCAATTATATTCATCAATATTATCAATATTATTAATAATTTCTATTTTAACATTTAAATAAGAATTATTTTCTAAAATTGTACGTGAACAATACCATTTTACTTGGTCTGGGCCAAATTAAATGTAACAATAAACATTGCATTTTAAATTCTACAATTTCTTCAATGATATGATTAGCTAAAATATATTCTTTATCATTATAATAATTATAATATTCACTTTGATATAACTCTTCACATGATACTATTAACATAAGAGTTAAACGATTTATTTCATTTAATAAACTGGCACATGTAGAGTTATATTTATCAGTTAAATGTAAATTACATTGTAAATTTTGAATATCTGAATTTAATACAGGTGAACTATAAAAATTAATTTCATTTGTTGAATTATTATACCCTTTAATTAAATTTTTAGCAATTATCTGACATATATTTGTAATACTTTGAGAAGGAATTTTTTTATAATATGGTATAAATTTGGGTATAGTGTAAGGTATTTCTAATTTTATTCTGTCAAACCAAAATGACAAATAGTTGTATTTTTAATATTATATACTGTTACTGTAAATAAAGATGGCAGCTTACGTAGAATTTGGTTATCACCATATACCCCATACATATTTTATAGAATATGTCTTTAAATGATATTTAATAAATTTATTTAATTCAGATATAGTATATCCATTATTTATATATTCTTTTTCGTCTTCTCTTTTTCAATTTCTTCATTTCCTTTATAATTTTTAAAATTTTTTTCTTTTTCATTAAAACATTTTTTTTTCATTGACTTTAAACAATTATAATATTTTTTAATGGTACATGAAAATTTGTGTATCAACATCTTTAAAATTTTCA
>NC_069485.1:20397592-20475203 GCF_026875155.1 Cherax quadricarinatus
ACCTTTTTTGCCCCAACATGCTACCTTGACCTTGACCACCACGCTACGTTGAAACTGACCACCACGCTATCTTGACCCTGACCACAACGTTACCTTGACCCTGACCACCACGCTTCCTTGACAACCACGCTACCTTGACCCTGACCACCACCCTACCTTGACCCTTACCACAACGCTACCTTTACCCTGATAACGATGCTACCTTGTCCCTGACCACCAGGCTACCTTGACCCTGACCACCATGTTTCCTTGACCCTGACCACCACGTTACATTGACCCTGACCACAACATTAAATTGACCTGACCACCAGGCTACCTTGACCCTGACGACCAAGCTACCTTGTCCCTGACCACCAGGCTCCCTTGTCCCTGACCACCACGTTACCTTGACCCTGACCACCACGCTACCTTGACCCTGCACATTATGATTGTCTAGACATCTGATAAATCTGTCAAGTTCTTTCATTCTTTCCACTTTAATATCCCATGAATTACAGGCATTACAATTTTTAGTGAAATGAGTACCCTGGCAGAAGAGGCAGTCTCTCTTTTCCTTGCCTGACCTCTTATTAACTGGGTTACACTTACCGAGGTACTTATTCCTCTTACCTTGATGTGAGGAACCACTATTACTGATTCCTGACTTGATATGTGCCTATTTAACTCTTAACTATGATTATTACCACTGGGATTAATTTTCCCTTTTGAGACTTGACAGATACTTCAGCGTCATTATGTGTTATATCCTTGACCTGTTTGGCTGGCTGGTCTGCAATTGAACAATTAATTCCTGCCGACCTAGTCTGATTTCCTCCAACCGTACTATGGAGGTTTTGGCAACCCACCCTTTGCATTAATAGGTTGATCAACTGCCTTTGGCTTAAAAACCCTTTAATTTATTCAAGCCTTACTTTTACAAGACAGTTTTTCTTCCAATTCGAATGTTGTTTATTAAAACATTCATTTCCATTCCATTTTGCAAAATTTTCTCCAGCAGATCTCTTTCACAGTCTTTAAAACACAATTTGTACCAATCAAATCTACTCTCTAAAGCATCTAAATATAACTTTAATCATTAGGGTTTCACGGTTCTTTGATTCACTAAATCAAATGCCTTCGTCACATGGCTTTTAATACCCTTTTAATGATGCTTTCATTACTCTAAAATTCACGGACTGTCAGCCACATTAACTCCATTAGATCCAGTCATGGTTAGAGAATTTTTAAATCACTGTTTTATACAACTTAATAGGCGCCTTTTTAAGAGTAATTCTTGCACTTTACTCTTGTATAAAATCCTAGCCACCCATGTGCAGCAATAATTGGGCTAATTGTCATCCATAAACACGATCGATTAAACTTGTGCACCTACCCCCACTTCCTTCAATCAGTCACTTAATTATTAAGTAATTAATTCAATTAATTTTTTCACTGATTGCATCCGGTTCTCGAAGGACCCCAAAGGGGAGATATGGAAAATTTTCTAGGGTGCTTACCTGTATGTACCTCAACATTATATACATACCATAATCTCATTGGGAACAATCATATTGTTTACCGTAGTCACCCCGTGTAGACATGTGAGAAAACTTAACCACCCCTGGTCGCACCAAGTGGTCCCCTCGACCTCACAATCTTATCCATATCTATCCGAGACCAGTATGGATTGGGTAGCACCCACAAGTACGGTGCTACTAATTAATTGTGGACTGTATAGATTATATTAGTTTAGCTGAATGAAGGGGGGGGGGGTAGGAACACCTGGATACATCCATCAAAGGAAAACATTTATAAAATAATCCCACCACTTACCAGATGTTCTCTGGTGGTCACTTGATGTAGTTGGATCACTCATAACCCAATCTAATTACAACATAACACCACTGGCCAGCATAGGTTTGTTATAACTAGAAGGGGTTTCTTAACTGTGGGTGATTGATACTCCTTATTTCTTTTCCCTTCACCATCTCAGTTTCGATGTCCTGCTACACGACACGGTTCTCATTCCGGCAGGACAAGGTATCCGTCGGTTTGTCCCGTTAGAAGTCGTGATTCCATAAATCTCCATTATTTCCCCGGGACGAGAGTCACACTTCACTCGGAGCAAAGGGGCTCTATTTCACATCCCGCATTCTCTTAATCAATTTTATTATCACTGATTACATTACCATTCACAAGACGATTTAACGTCTCATAACTATTATACAAATTAGAGGTCACTCCATTTTAAGATCTGAGGCCGATGAGCAAGGATTAACACACAGGTATGTCCCCTGGACACACCCTGGCCATGCACCTGCCACCCCGTCCTACTCTTATCACACTTTTTACCACTCTATTACCATGGTCCTGTAAATCACGTTCCCTCACTCTCTCCACCAGGAACAGTTACGACACTTCTTATTATGAAATGAGGCCTATTTTAAAATCCTTAGGCCGCCGTGAATGTCAATTTCGGGGTTTTCCATGCTTTCTCAGCTTCTTCACCACATTCAAAACAATCCGCGCCTCTCCCTCCCGCACATCCGCGCATGCGCAAAGGGAACTCTTGGTTCAAACTCTTATTTTCAAATACATTTTTGACCCATATAGACACATTAAACACCTATTAGCACTATAGTTTCGGAAAATTAAAAATTTTCCACAAGGAGGGTCGGGGGAGACATGATAACGATGTATAAAATACTGCATGGAATAGACAAGGTGGACAAAGACAGGATGTTCCAGGGAGGGGACACAGAAACAAGAGGCCACAATTGGAAGTTGAAGTCACAAATGATCAGAGAGATAGTAGGAAGTATTTCTTCAGTCATAGAGTTGTAAGCAGTGGAATAGCCTAGAAAATGACGTAGTGGAGGCAGGAACCATACACAGTTTTAAGACGAGGTTTGATAAAGCTCATGGAGCGGGGAGAGAGAGGGCCTAGTAGCAACCGGTGAAGAGGCGGGGCCAGGAGCTAGGACTCGACCCCTGCAACCACAAATAGGTGAGTACAACAGCTCTCAAAAAAAAAAAGTTTCGATAAAATCTCAGTTTGTTTTAGTATATTTCTTAGTAAACTGATGTTATATTGCAGTTACTCTTCAAAACACCATTTTCTCTTACTCAGATCAAAGAATACGACATGGAGAGCAGTAACTCATTTATATCGAAATATCCCAATAATTTCTGGCCATATTATGGTATATTTTTTTTCAGTCTAGAGTATATAACAATGTTTGTATATGTTTATTTAGTATTTATTATATCAAATTAGATTAATTCTGATAGATAAATAAGCTGTAGAGTTGATATATAAGCTGATATAAGTGCAATAATGAAGTAATTTCTCCTGGTGGTCCTAGAGTGGGAATACTCCCAAGCATTCACATATGGTTCCTGTTTGTATCTAAGTATATGAATAATTTCTGCCCTTTTTTTATGATGCCGTGTGTATGTATCTCAACAAATATTTGCACCATTACGTACTTCTATAATCTATAAATACCTTTGTAACTTATCAAAACTTTGGAGTCCAGCTCTTTGTGCTAAGATTCAAAGTAAAACAAATAGTAGTAAATATGTATAAGCAAATGCTGAAACATAATATGGAAACTCACCAATGTAGAGCCACCACTGAAGTCTTTAAACTACACTGTGAATGTAAGTACTGTGTGTTTCTGGCTGAAATGTTCTAGCTTTTATAATCCCTCACCAGGAAGAAAGTAGTTTCATGAAGGCTATCGAGTCAGAACAAAGTCTTTGTTTAGCTTAACACCTATCCAACCCACAGGAACAGGAAATTACACCACCCACCTCAACAGGAACTCAAGCAAGGCTATCAGTCACACTCCCAGTCACAGTCATACTTTAGTGTTAAACACACACATACTCCTTCTCTTGGAAAGTAATATAAAATAAGTTTTGTATTAATATTGTTAAGTATATTTTAAAAAATTAAAAAACCATATGACTTATGTAAAGCATGAAAGTGTAAATAGTAGCATCATAGTGATGTGGTATCACCCAGCAGAAAACTGGTGGTATCAGCAGGGTGGTGTGGTGTAGGTGATAGTAGGTGGTATCACACGTAGTTATGTGGGGGTAGTGCATCAGGGGTATAGTAGCAAGGTGGTGATGGGAACAGTAATGGTGGTGTGGTGAAAAGTAGGTGAAAATCAGCAGCAGTGGGTTGTAGTAGCATCAGTGGTTATAGTAGCAAGGGTGGTAATGGGAAAAACAGTGGTTGTAGTAGGGTGGAAAATACAGCAATAGAAATGTGTGGTGGTAGAAACCCAGCAGTGGTTTTTATAGCATGATATTACCTACTATTACCACTAAACCCCACACTTTTTCTATCACCACCTTTCATTATACAACTGCTCTACTACCACCACCATATACTACTGCTGCTGATACCACCTACTTTACCAAACCACCACTATTTTTCCCCATCATCCCCTTGCTACTAAACCACTGTTTGCTACACCACCACACATATATACTGCGCTGATACACCTACTATCACACACCACCACACGTTTCCACACCACCCTTGCTACTATAAACCACTGTGCTACTACCCCACACAAACCTAGCTGCTACTACCACCAACATAAAACCTATGCTGCTATACCACCACACATATCCTACTGCTGTGAATATATCACTACTATCCACACCACCACTACTTTTTCCCATCAACCTCCTTGATTCGCACAGTAGTATATGTGTGGTGGTGTGCACAGAGATATGGTGTGGTGGTAGTCAGCAAAGTGTTATAGTAGCAAGGGTGGGATGGAAACAGTAGTGGTGGTATCCCCCAGCAGTAGTATATGTGTGGTGATGTAGCGCAGTGGTGATAGTAGCAAGTGTGGTATGGGAAACAGTATGGGGGGTTGGTGATTAGGTGGTATCCCCGCAGCCGTGCATATGTGTGCTGGTAGTGCAGCAGGGGTTTATATTTGCAAGGTGGCAGGAGTTAGTATATGTGGGTGGTAGTGCAGCAGTGGTTATAGTACCCAAGGGTGGTGATGGGGAAACAGTAAGTGGTAGTGTGGTAATAGTAGGTGGTATCAGCAGCAGAAAGTTATGTGGGTGGAGTAGCACAGTAGTTGATGGGAAACAGTAGTGTGGTGTGGTGATAGAGGTGGTATCAGAAACCCAGTAGTTATGTGTCATTGTAGTAGCAGCAGTGGGTTTAATGTAGCAAGGGTGGTGATGGAAAACAGTAGTGGTTGTGGTAAGGTGGTAAAAATTTGGTGGTATCAGAAGCAGAGTATATGTGGGGTGGTAGTAGCAGCAGTCGTATGTGGGCAAGGTGGTGATGGGAAACAGTAGTGGTGCTTCCAGAATAACATCAAACATGGAACTTCCTTTTTTTTTTTTTACAGATAACACAAAATTTTTTTTAAGTTATAAATATTTCATTACATTTGATTTATTATTATATGTATAACTGTATAAATATTTTTTGATATTTTTTTAATAAATTATTTTATTTACTGTTTTAGTTAAACCTTTATAATGATGAGAATCAATAAAAATTTAAATTCATCTCATTTATTTTTTATAATTTAATGCTTTATGTTTTTTTTTGTTTTTTTTTTTTAATAAATATATTTATTTTCTGTTTTAGTAACCTTTATTAAATTAATGTTGATGTAAAAATCGTGGACTATAAAAGGTTGGAGTGAGGGGGGGTTTAAAGGACGTTTGTGTACAAAGTACAGTGTCTGCACTCAAAATTATGTGACAAGTGTATTCCTCATTATAGAACACTAGTGTAAAAAAAACTCAAAGATCATTTCATTGAATTTAATTCATTTAACATAATATGATTTTTTAGGCTTATAAATACAAAACACTAAAAAGCATTTTAGCAAAATAACCATATCAACAATTTTTTAGCTAAATTCACCATGCTATTGCTATTTAAGCTAAGATCGCAAGTTCTGATTTTTTCGGCACAAACATATATATTAAAATATAAAATATTATATAAAATATATATATTAATATATATATATATTTTATATATATAAATAATTTTAATATACTGTGTTTTGTATATATTTATATATTTATATATATAAATATATATATATATATATTTTTTATATATATATATATATATATATATATATATATATATGTCGTGCCGAATATGTAAAAAATTATTTTTTAGCCATTTGACAAATAAGTTGCCAAATATGTCTAATTATTAAGTGTCTTGGAGATAATGCCAAAATATAAACTTTTGGCCTAATAAGCAATGAATTGTCATGGAAAATTAAGCATAATTAGCAAGTTAAATTTTTAAATGTTAATAATATAATAGTAAGCTGGTGGGAATTAATATTTAAAACAAAAAATACAACTTTTTTTATTATAATAAAACCATTTAACATTTCAGTATAAAATAAAAAATAGTGTACATCCACATAAATATTAGAAGCAAAATCATAACATTATAAATAATAAAAATTTTAACCCTTGACTGTTGCGGTCGTATATGTTGTCATGGGAGAAAACCATGTTTGACGTATCTATACGCATAAATTCTAGCGGCTTCAAATCAAGTGGGAGAGGGTTGGTAGGCCTACACGAGAGAGAAAAGGGTAAACAGTGGTCGGTGTGCACCCTGTAAAAAAAATCTGGGACTCAGCGGTTGCAGTGGGAACGCCATCTTGGTAGTCCTTTTTCCCCATCCCCTCACGGAAAAGAAGTTCCTCACCCTGGGAGATTGGAGGTCTTTTTTCCCCAAGTGTAGCTCAAACAGTGATGATAGTGTCAGTAAAAGTGAATTCCCGGGTTTTTGAAGGGGGTGTGAGGGAAAAAAATTATCAGGATAACAAAATTAGTGATGAAAACCCGGACCCAAAAACCATCCACTCTGTGCGGGCCGGGCTGTTCATGTTCCCCTGACCGGGACAAAAGGGGGGAAACTATTTCCCCGTGTACAAGCCAATGTGAGCGTGAAAGTGATAGTGATAGTGATTTCAGGTTTTTAAAAAAGCACTTCTAGTTGTGCAGTGAGGGTAATTTCCCCAATTTAAAAGCGGCAGTAAAACGACTTCGCATGGGGTCTGGTAGTGTCCCATAGCTCTTCCAAGGGAAGGATACTCTCGGAGAAATTTCCCATGGCCCTACCCCACTCCTGATAGTAAAAGGAGTATTTTACGGGGGGTATAAATGTGTTGAGGCAGCAGGCGGTGATAGTGACGTCCCATATTTTCATGTGACACCAGCAGTGGGCCACGTAGTGCCCACGCTGCTGACTCTGCACAATACAACCCCCCTCGGTGACCCCACACTCTCAAAACCCACAACCAAAACCCTCCCACAACCACAAGAATTACAAATCCAGAAGCCCCAGCTGCCGATCGGGATTGGATAAAAAGAGGTTTTGTTCCCAATCCCCATGTTTGAGAAGGACAAAGGGAATACGGCCTCATGTACATTTGGGAACAATCCCACTAAAATAAAATCTTTCAGTTTGTTTTCGATGAACCCCTGATGGACATTATTGTCAGGGAAAGCAATACAACTATGATTTCCCCAGGGAAACACTATGCTTTCACCAAGTCATCTACCCAGGGGAAGGGACAAACGTCAGAGAGTTCTGTTTTTTCCCACAAAATGCTTATGCCACATGTGTATAAGCATATTTGTCAACACAAATTTGGGCACAGACCCCCTGATTTAAACCCCTGCTTTCAGTGACTTAATCCCAGTAAATAATTTGTGTTACTGTTAGTATGTTCACTTTTCAGCAAAACCGGGCCGACAGAAGGCGCAGGTTATATAAGTCAACGGTGTTTATGACCTGCCCAAAAGTGCGTTGTATTTTTACCCCAGGAAGAAGTTTTTGACGAGTCTTGATTTTGTTAAAAAGGGAAATTTTCTTTCAAGCATATAACCAAGCAAGAGGAAACGCTTTGGTAAAGTTTTTTTTCTGTGTGATTGCAAAAGGTCGGTTTTGGATATAATTTGTGTACAGGGGGTGGTAAAACAATGGAAAAAACCCGAAGTTACGGGGTATCTTGGTGATGTGGTTGAACAATGTGGAGCCATATTTTGGGTAGGGGATATTTTATATACGACAACTGGTACACAAGCCCTATACTCGGATTTCTTGCGAGTGAACATAAAAGATGTGTGTGGCACAGCCCCGTAAAAATCGTAAAATATCCCAGGTTCGAAGCTGGCGTCGTAGAGGTGAAGTGCAGGTTTTTGTGCCAAACATCATGGCATTTGGGGTGGATGAAAAATGATGTCACATGCTGACATTAGTTCCCCGACACAAATGGAGAGACTGGAAACCAAAATAGAAAACCAAATAACCTATTGTAAAACCTGCAGCTGTGTGGTTTACCCCCTCAATATGTGCTTAGTGGAAAAAATGTGATTTTCAGTTTGGGGTTTTGCTGAGTGTTCGAAAAGGGGTTAAAAGTGGTAAAAAAACTGTTTTTCCATCTTCTTGACTTTTCCATGCTGAATGCTTAAATTTGAAAAGTTAAAGACCAAGAACAAACCCAAAATAGGGTGAATTTTGTTTGTCGCATCGAAAAATAATATTCAATACCAAAACAACACCTGAATAGACAGTGCCCACGAAATTATCAACACATGTCCTCTCGTCTGGGCCTGGTGATCATTACCCATCCACCCCTGTACATTTCCAGGAAAAATGTCAGAAAGGGTTTTTTGTCTGTGGACATACCCAAAAACCCCCAAAAATGCAGAGACACTCGTTTTAGGTGAGGAGTGTAAGACACCATTTTGTTATACCCCCTGTTTCAAAAATTTTCCCCACTGCACATTCAAAAAAGTGTCCCGTGATTGACATAGTATAATTTTTATAAAGCAATCGTAATAAACATTTTTTTACATTGTTTGTTTGTGAAAAAAGTTTTTGCAACATTTAAAGATACGGTGTTTTTGCTAAATTGTGTTCATTCAACGAGGTTTTTGAACATTTAATAATTTTGGGTTTCCCGGCCACAAAAATTAGTAAAAATAAAAAAGTGATAAAAACAAAACCCTCAAAACAAGTAAATAAAAATTTCCCGGGTGAGGGCAGTCGCCCGTTGCCGCCACAGTCAATTTCAGCAAAGTTCAGGACTCTATACTCGGAAGTATGAGGGAAAAAAATTTTTTTTTTGGGACTAAAACAATCAAAAAATAATCTTAAAATTTTCATAAGAAAAAATTTTTTTTTTTCGAAAATTTTGCGACCCGGGGGCCTTCAGGATTTGCCCTTCGAAGTCAAAGGGTTAAAAAAAAAATTTAAAAAAAATTATTATGGTTAAGGGATTCCAAATTACGAAATGGTTTTAAAAATTAATTTTCTGTTATTGTCTTTTTTCTTTTCTGTTGTACTAAATGGTCATGGCACAAAAAAATTTGCAACTGATACTTTGAAATTGTGTTTTTAATTAAAAATTAAATAATATTAGGGATAAAAAATGTACAATAGGCATTATGATTTAGCACTTCCATGAGTATACAGTTTATCTGAAAGAAAATATAAAAATAAAATAAAAAATACATACGTAAAAAAATCTCAAAAAACTATATTTGTTTTATAAATATTAAGACTATAAAACATTTAACATTTTCTGATAGTCTTAAAATTTTGTCTCTTTTCATGTTGTACTAAACTTTATGGATATAAAAACTTTTTTTTACATTTCTGACACTGATATGGTTTTCCTTCCCTAAAAATTCAGTATGTATTTTCAATTATTTCCTAAAAAAAATTTTTTTTCACATAAAGACAAGCAAACTTCTTATTAAAAATATTAGTCTCTTTTCATGTCGTAATAAATATTTATGCAATAAAAAAACATTTTGACATTTCTGACACTTATATGGGTTTTTCTCCCATTTATGTTCTAAAATGTATTTTCATCTATTTCTCACAAAAGTTTTTTTATAAGTAAAGCAAACTTTTTTATGATGTCCTTTTCATGTTTTAATAAAAAGTCATACGAAAAAAAACATTTCTGATATGTCTACACGAATGGGTTTTTCTCCCAAGTATCTTTTCATGGTTTTTAAAAAAATTTCTTGGACAAAAACATTTTGACATTTTGACTTTATATGTTTCTCTTTTGTATGAGTTTAGAATGTATTTCAATTGTTTTTTTTAAAAAATGTCTTTCCGCATAATGACAAGCAAACTTCTTTTTCTCTTCGAATCTTCAAATTGTGTTTCTTCAAAATCTACATTGTAAAAAAAATAATAATCAAAGAGTAAAGTTTTTTATCTTATCAAAGGATTCAATGTATCAAATGTATATGTTAATTTTTCCACTTTTTCGACGACATTTTAAAATTAAAATATACAAAGATATTGGTATAAAAAATGTACATTATTCTCTTTTAGATTGATTTAGACAACTTTCAGTCTTTTTCATTTGTTCTAAATATCCATGGCGAACAAAACATTTCGAAAATTTTGTATAATAGATTTCTCTTCATGTCTCTTTTCCTGTTTTAATAAATTTCTGACCTGGTAAGTTTTTTCCCGTTGGATTTAGTATGTAGTTTTCATCTTTTCAATTCATTCCCAAAAAAAGCTCTGACTTTCAGACATGATTTGGTTTATTCCCCTTTTCTATTTTTTCATGTTTACTAAATATTTTTTGACACTTTAAAAAAATTTTTTAAATTTCGACACCGATATGGTTTTCCTTTCGTTAATTCTAGTATGTTTTTTCAACCTTATTTTTAAGAAATTTTTTTTCCCCTAATTTGCAATCAAAAATTTTTATTAATAATATTATGTCCCTTTTCATGTTGTAATAGATATTTATGGTATAAAAAATTTTTTTACATTTCGACATGAAAGGTTTCTCTCCCTAGAGTTCTAAAATGTATTTTCAAACTACGTTTTTTCAAAAAATTTCTTTTGCATAAGACAAGCAAACTTCTTATTATGTATCTTTTCAGTTGTACTAAAAATTCCTTGACACTAAAACATTTCTGACATTTTTGACCCGATAGGTTTATTTTCCGATGATCTTTTCATGTTGACTAAATATTTTTTTTAAACCCCTAAAAATTTTTTACATTTTGACACTGATATAGTTTCCCTTCCCCTATGAGTTTTAATATGTATTTTCAACTTATATTTCTAAAAAATGTCTTTTTAATATTGTACAAGAAAAATTTTATTAAAAAATTTTTTTTCTTTTTATTTTTTGTACAAAATTTTCCTTGATATTAAAACATTTTTACATTTCTGACACTGATATAGTTTCTCTTTTTATGAGTTATTTATAAAACCCTACCCCCCGGCCGGGATTGAACCCCCGGTATGAGTCTCAAAACCCAGCCCCCTGCGTTTTGCCACTAGGTTTTTGAGAAAAATTTACCCCGGGTTTAATCCGGCCGGGGGGGGGAGGTTTTTTTTTGCAAACGGTTTTATTACGATTTCTTGGTCATGATTATTAAGTATGTATTTTCAAACCCATATTTCATAAAAAATTTCTTTTGCATAATGTACAAGCAAACTTTTTTTTTTTTTGATAAGTTTCTCTTTATCTACTAATCTTCTTTTTTTTGTTTTTCTTCAAATATTGTTTTTTCAATATTACATTGTAAAAGGTAATAACTCAGAGAGAGTAAAGTTATCTATCTTATCAAAGGATTTATTGTAGTTCTATATCAAAGTAACGTTAATTCTTCCACTTTTTAAACACATTTTAATTAATAATATACATTAGATATTGGTATAAAAAATGTAATTCCTTTTAGAATTAGTGCATTATGATTTAGCAATTTCCATGAGATCACGTTATCTGAAAAAAATTAAAATAAAATTAAAAGTATATATAGTAAATAAATTCAAAAATCAAAATTTTTGTTTTACTTTTTAATGCTAAAAATCATTTGACATTTTGATGTCTTAATATTATGTTTTTTTTCATTTGTACTAAAATTCAGGCTAAAAAAACTTTTTTGAATTTTGACATGTATGGTTCTTCCCATATGAATTCTAGTATGTTTTTTCAATTTTATTCCTAAAAAAAATTTTTTTTGCATAATGTACAAAAAACCCCTTTTATTAATAATATTATGTTTTTTTTTCATGTTGTAATAAATATTCATGGCTATAAAAAATTTCTGACATTTCTGACACTGAATGATTTTCTTCCATAGGGTTTTAATATGTATTTTCAATCTACTTCCTCAAAAAATGTTTTTCTGCAAATGTACAAGCAAACTTCTTATTTGTATCTTTTCATTTTTACTAAATATTCCTTGACCAAAAAATTTCTGACATTTCTGACACTGATATGGTTTATCCCCCGTATGTTTTTTTTTATGTTGTACTAAATTTTCTTACACAAAAACATTTTTTAATTTCTGACCCCGATTAGTTTCTCTTTCGTAAAAATTCTAGTTTTGTATTTTCCCCATATTTCGAAAGAAATTTCTTTCCGCATAATTTAAAAATAAAATTTCTTTTTAAATAATATTATGTTTTTTCATGTTGTAATAGAATTCAGGCAAAAAAAACATTTTTAAAATTTCTGCCCCTGATTGGTTTTTCTCCCGTATGGTTCTAATATGTATTTTTCAATTACTTTTTTAAAAAAATGTTTTTTCCGCTAATGTACAAGCAAACTTTTTTATTATGTTCTTTTCATGTTGTAATAATGTCAGACAAACAAAAATTTCGACATGTCTACATTGATATGGTTTATCCCCCGTATGTATTTTTTCATTTTGTACAAAATATTTTTTAAAACACAAAAACAATTCTGAATTTCTGACATTTATATTTTTCTCCTTTCGTAGAGTTGTTAAGATGTATTTTCAACCTATATTTTGAAGAAATGTCTTTCCGCATAATATACAAAAAAACTTCTTATTTCTTCATTGAAGTTTTTAAATTGTGTTTCTTCAATTTACATCTTTTAAAAAGATAATAAATCGAAAGAGTAATGTTATCATTTATCAAAGGATTCAATTGTAGTATTATATCAAATGTATCTTTAAATTTTCCCCCTTTTTCAGACGCATTTTAATTAAATATACAATGATTTAGGTATAAAAATGTACTTTTTTTACTCTTTTAATTGATTTTAACAACTTTCACGTCTTTTTTTCATATTTTTCTGCATATTGTACAAGCAAACTTATTAAATTTTTTCTCTTTTCATGTTTCACTAAATATTTCTTAAACAAAAACATTTCTGACATTTCGACATGTTTTGGTTTTTCTCTCCCGCATGGTTCTATTATGTTTTTTCAATCTACGTTCCAAAAAATGTCTTTTCCCCCAAATGTACAAGCAAACTTCTTATTATGTATATTTCATTTTTGTACTAAATATTTTTAACATAAAAAATTTATTACATTTCTGCACTGTTTGTTTTCCCGTATGTATTTTTCATGTTGTCTAAATATTTCTTAACACTAAAACTTCTGACTTTTATTAGTTTCTTTTTTGTTGAGTTGTTATAGTAGTATTTTCAACCTATATTTTGTAAGAAATTTTTTTCCCGCTAATATAGAACCCCAATATTCTTTTTCTCTTAAAAAGTTTTTTCAATTACTTCCTTTATTTTTTTACTAAAATTCTGGCTAAAAAAACATTTCTGACATTTCTGACATTTTAGGGTTTCTTTTGTATGAGTTTTTATAGTTGTATTTTCAACCTATATTTTGTAAGAAATTTTTTTTCCACAAATTAAAAGCACCAATCTTTTTTTCTCTTAAAATTTTTTTTTCCATTACTTCCTATTATGTTTACAAATTTAGGGCTATAAAAAATTTCGACATTTCTGAAAATGATATGGTTTCTCCCCCTTGATTCTAGTATTTTTTTTCAATCTTATTCCTCAAAAAATTCTTTTCCATATTGTACAAGCAAACTTCTTATTAAAATATTAGTCTTTTTTTTCATGTTGTACTAAATATTTCTGCGAACAAAACTTTTATGACTTTTCGACATTAAAGGGGTTTATTCTTTTATGTATTTTTTTCATTTTGTACTAAATTTTCCCTTAAATAAAAAATTTATTAATTTCTGAAAACTGTAGGGTTTCCTTTTTATGTTTTTTTTCCCTTTTTTACTAAATTTCCTTGGCACAAAAACATTTATGACATTTTCGACCGATATGGTTTTCTTTTGTATGGTTGTTCTAGTATGTATTTCAATATTTTTTTAAAAATTTTGTCTTTTGCAAATGTAAAAGCAAACTTCTTATTAAAAATATGTCTTTTCACATGAAGTTCTTCAAATTGTGTTTTTTAAATATTACATCGAAAAAAGATATTAAATCAGAAAGAGAAATTTTTATCTACTTTAAAAGGATTAAAATTGTAGTACTTATCAAATGTTAAACCCAATTCTTCCACTTTTTCAGAGGAATTTACATTTGAAATAAAAATAAAATATAAATTTAAAAAGTACTACTATACAGTAAATAAAACGAAAATAATTTAAACCTCAAAAATCCTATTGTATTTTAAGTGTAAAATATGTAAAATTGGTCAATTAAAAAAACCCCTTTTAAAATTTAAGCCCTTTTTAAATTTTTCTCCTATATGTTTAAATACTATTTTTTTTTAATGTTAATGTAAAAATTTTTTAATTTTTCACCAAAAATCTTGCGAAATTATTGCGTACAAAATTACGCTTTTTCTCCCTTTTCGGCACGACATACATTTTTTTTATTTTTGTAAAAAAATTTCCCCTTTATACAAAAACATTTATTACATTTTGACATGATAGGTTTTTTCTCTTTCGTATGATTTTTAGTATGTAGTTTCACTCCCCTTTCTCAAAAAAAAAAAATCCGCATTTTGTGCAAGCAAATTTCTTTTAATAATATTTTTTCTCTTTAAATGTTTCACTAAATATTCCTTAACACTAAAACATTTCTGACATTTCTGACACTGATATGGTTTCTCTCCTGTATGAGTTCTAATATGCATTTTCAACTTATATTTCTCAAAAAATGTCTTTTTACATATTGTACAAACAAACTTCTTATTAATAATATTATGTCTCTTTTCATGTTGTATTAAATATTCCTTAACACTAAAACATTTCTTACATTTATAACACTGATATAGTTTCTTTCCATGTCTCTTTTCATGTTGTACTAAATATTCCTTAACACTAAAACATTTCTGACATTTCTGACACTGATATGGTTTCTCTCCTGTATGAGTTCTAATATGTATTTTCAACTTATATTTATCAAAAAATGTCTTTTTACATATTGTACAAGCAAACTTCTTATTATGATGTCTTTTTTCGTGTTGTACTAAACAGTCATGGCGAAAAAAACATTTCTGACATGTCTGACATTGATATGGTTTCTCTCCCGTATGTTTCTTTTCATGTTTTACTAAATATTCCTTGGCACTAAAACATTTCTGACATTTCTGACACTGATATGGTTTCTCTTTCGTATGAGTTGTTCTAGTATGTATTTCCAACCTATGTTTTGTAGGAAATGTCTTTCTGCATAATGTACAAGCAAACTTCTTATGTCTCTTCATATGAAGTTCTTCAAATTGTGTTTCTTCAATATCTACATCGTAAAAAGATATTAAATCAGAAAGAGTAATGTTATCTATCTTATCAAAGGATTCAATTGTAGTATCTATATCAAATGTATACGCTAATTCTTCCACTTTTTCAGAGGACATTTTAATTAATAATATTACGTATAAAAAATAGCTATACTCCTCCTGTAGGCATCTTATCGACACTTTAATCCTCTTAGTATCCGTACATTATGATTTAGACAAGTTAGTTATTTCTTTCTACATATTATACGTCTCTTATGTTGTACTAAATATTCACGGCTACCAAAACATTTTTAAAAAATAAACTCACCGAGTATACATATTCTCCTTTAATTGCATTTATAAAAGGACCCATTTGTGAAATGGTTCTCACTAAAACTTGTGTTTGGGATTTTTCTTGTTGTACACATCTTTTTTTCACACCTGTATACACTGGAGTTTACCTGGAGAGAGTTTCGGGGGTCAATGCCCCCGCGGCCCGGTCTGTGCCCAGGCCTCCACTGATTAATTTTAACATTGATGTGTTTTACAAAAATTTCCTTAGTACTAAAAACATTTACACTACCCTGTGGGCATCTTATCGAATTTTAATCCTTTTTGTATCTGTACATTAGTTTTGATTCATCTTGTAAATTTTTTCAATTTTACTTTCCAAAAATTTTTTCGTGTAAAACTAAATTTTTTTTTTCTGTTTTAAAAAATTTTAAAATGAGTAAAACTTTCTGACATTTCTGCCCATTTATTGGTTTTTCTTTTGTAAAATTAATTATGTATTTCAGTCTTCATTAGAAAAAAATCTTGCCCCACATAGCAACATTGGATTTTTTTTCATTACTCTGACTTTCTGACATTTATATGGTTTTTCTTTTGTATGAATTACTTTATGTATTTTCAAGTCTTCTTGAAATAAATTTTGCTCCCATAGCAAACATTGGGATTTTTTTTATTACTATGTTTTAAATGATGAACGTTTCAGTGGAAAAAAATGCGAATACTTCTTTTTACACTGTGTGCACTGATATTTTTTCTTCTTCCCTTTTGAATAACATTATGTCTTTCCAAATCATAATAAAAGTAAATTTTGCTTCACACAGTGTTTTTTTTTTCAGTAAATTTTATTTAATGTGTCTGATATTTTGTATCATTTCTTTTAGTATAAAACTTAGATAAATTTATCTGAAAAAAAAAATTAAATTTTAATTTTTCAGTAAAATGGGTAGTTTTAATATTAATACCCATATTACATACAGAGTATCTGAAACATACTATTTTTTCCAGGATTGTTTGTATGGAGTATATTTTTAAATCTAAAACTAATAAAAACCCTTTAGTCTCTTATGTCACTAAAAATATGTATGTAAGAAAATAAGTGATGTTAGTATAATTTCTTATATTTATCTTCATTGTCATGAATTTTTTTTATTAAAAATTTAAAATGTATTTTTAAAATAGTTTCTGCTTAAATTAACTTACTTTAGGTAAAAGGAAATGGTGAAATGATGATAAAAAAGTGAAGATTTATATTTAGGTTTTTGTATTATGTATATTTCTAAATCTAAATCTAATAAATACCTTCAGTCTCTCTAATGTCACTAATAATATGATATGTAAGAAACTAAGTGATGTTAGTATAATTTCTTATATATATATACTCTCATTGTCATGTAATTTTTTTTAGTATAACAAATTATAAAATAGTATTATAAAATAGTTTGCTGCATGTAAATTAACTTACTTTTAGATAAAGGAAATGGTGAAGATGATGATAAAAAAGATGAAGATTTATAATTTAATTTTAAATTTAATATAAGATTTTTTACTTCAAGTCTAAAACTTTTACTAAAAGAGAAAAATATAAAATGAATAATGTGTTCTGCAATCATTAAAAGATTTACAATGGAACGAAATACTTCTTCATAATAAGGACCCTTGCAATTGATAATATTTTCAGAAAAAAATGCAACATAAATAATGACTGGTAAAGTACAAAGAATAAAAGCAATTGATATAGAAAAAGTTGTATAAATACTTGAATATGTTTGATTACGAGATGTAATAGTAGCTGTGTTATTATAAAGGCGATGATATACTAAGCCTATAATAATACCAGTATTAAATATTATTACTGAAATTAATGGAATTATCAGCACTATTAAACCTCGTATTATCCACCAAAATTTTGCTTTCAAAATTTACTCATTTCTCTTTTTAGTTGAAAGTCATCAATAAGAACCCCCATTGCCCCCTTCATTACACAATTTATCTGTTATATTATTTTTTTTTTTTTGATAAATTTTAACATATTAATTGAAAAATTAAAAAAATTTTTAAATGAATAAAAATTTTGAAAAAATTACTGTTTTTAAAAATTCTATTCCCTTTTAATATTTTGTTTTACATTATAATTTTTTTTTAAAAAAACCAAATAGCAATAAATCTATTAAAACAAAATCCAAAAAATTTAATAAAATTTTTGAATGTTTGGCAATAAAAAATTTTTAAGAAAGGGGTTTAATAAAGTAAAGAACAATTAAATTGAAAAAAGACGAATCTTTTGGGGGGTAATAACGTGACGATATAGTTTTTTAAGAAACAATACAAAAAAAATTAAAAAAAAATTTAATTTTACATTATAGGTTTTTTTTTAAATTTACTTTTTGTTAATAAAAATAAATTATTTTTATTAAAATTACCCCAATTTATAATCTTTTTGGTAAAAAATTTTTCCCTTATGATATTCTTTTTAAAATATAATCATTATTATTGTAACTTAAAGAGTTTCTTTTAAATTTTTAACATTTTCAATTTAAAATTTTAAAAATTTCTTTTAAAATTTTAAAAAGGGTACAACTTTAAATTTTTAAATAAAAATTTTTTTAATTTGGGTAAAAAGAATATTAGAAAACTCTTTAGACCCTTAAACCCAAATTTTTGTGAATTTATTGTAGGGAGTTTTAACTTAAAAACAAAAGTGTAAGAAAAACTTATAATATATGTTGTTCAAGTTTATTAATTTTTTTTTAATTTAGTTTTTTTAAAATATTGAAAAAAAATGCACTTTTTTTATTTTTGTATATTTGATATAAATTTTTTATTATTTTAGTTTAATAAGAAATTTAAACCCATCATACTTTTTAGCCAAATAAGCAAAAAACCCTTTGTGAAAAATTTATGCCTAGTTTGGGTAAGTGAAAATTTTTAAAAACCAATATTTTTTGGACCAATAGTTTCTTTTCCACGTAAACATTTAAAAATTTCCCAACCAATAGAAATTTTTGACTTTTTTTATGGGAAAAATCAAGGAATCAGGTATTGCATGGTTTTAAATAACAAAATTGAAAAACATTTACCCCCCCTCCCAGCCAATTTCCCCTTTAAATCAATTCAGAAAGATGTTTTTTCACTGAATTTTTGGGTTTTTCCTATTATGGAATATTCGCAATTCATCTACCAAAACCTGAGGGAAAAAAAGTGAACACCAAAGAAAATTTGAAAGAAAATTTGTAAAAAGGAAAAGGGAAAGGGAAAAAATCGTGCTTTTTTTCCAAAGAACAATTAAAAAAAAATATATAAATGAAGTTATAATTGCTAAAATAAAGGGAAATCTACAAAAAATTTCAAGAGAATATAATCTTTAGCAACTTTGGGACAAAACTCTCATTTTTTGGTTATAAAACTTGTAGAATGGGGAGGGAAGATAAAATGAGAAGTTTTAAAAAAAAAAAAACTTCTACATTACTATGGTATTGTCCTTCATAAGAAAACCATTTTAAATTATTTTTTCCCCAAATTTCGGATTTTATTTCATACTAAAATTAAACTCTCTTTTGCTGTTGGACAGGGGGGGGAGAGAAAGAACATATTTTTCATTTTCAAATTTTGTAGAAAACATTATTTTTTAACAAGTAAAATTTATTCTTTTCTCTTTTTTAATGAATGAAATTTTAAAAAACTATTTTCCCAAAATCAAAAAAAAAATATTAAACCCATATATCTGAAATTTTGGCGAAGAGGCCAAATTGATTTAACTGACATGAAAATAAAAAATGTTTTTTTATTAATAAATATATATTAAAATAAAGACATCTGAAAAAATTTTCCATTTTAAGGCTTTCCCAAAAAAAGGGAAACAATTACAATTGCACATAAATTGTTAGATATTTTTACAATAATGGGTGAAACCCCAAAAACATTACAGAGGGGGCCCAATTCTAGAATTTTTTTAGGAAGTATAAGAGAATTGATTTCAAACTGTGGGCCATCACTCATTGTACAGGGTTAAAACCTCGTCATCCACAAAGTAAAGGAAGGGGGAGAAAAGGAAATGGTGTGTTATTAAGGGAATAAAAAAGTTTTTTATTTTTTTCAAAAAATAAAAATGACTATCTTCCTATATAAAAATTTTAAAAAAAAAAAGGGTTTAAAATAATTTTACAACCTTTTGGTTTAATATTTAATTTTAAAAAAAATTTTCCCCTAATTGATCATTTTTACACATATATTCACATTATGAATTTTAAATTTAAAATAATTTTTTTTTAATTAATTTTTTTTTTTTTTTAAATTAAAATGTTACGTTGCGGGATAAATAGAAATACGTTAAAAAACAAAAAATTTGGGTCAGTGGATTGTCATTTATAAAATTACAAAAAAATACGGTTTTTTAAATAGGGGTTTATTGGAATTTCCCCTTTAAACAAAGCATTTTTTGGTATTAAACCAAACCAGTAGGAATGAAATCTTTTTAAACCAATACCCATTTTTTAAAAAATTTAAAAAGGAATTTTTTTTTAATAAAAAAAAATTTTTTAGAAAAAACTAAATTTTTTAAAAGGTAAAAGAATTTTCTACCCCATTACTTTACATCTTAAACCATTCCCAAATCAACTGCTGCTTTTAAAATTTTTTTCTCAACCAAAACTTTGCTACTTTATCAATCCCAAATTGTTTTTAACCCTTAACAACTACTTCCCCAATAGATGATAATTTTAATGATAGTAAAGTATACACTTTATTTATCATAAATTTTAAAATTTAAAAATAATAATAAAATTGAAAAAAAATTTTAATGGAAAAGAAAAAAAAAAAGAAGAAAAAGTTAGTTAATGAAAAAGAAAAAATTTAAAAAGTAAAAGAAGAACAATTTTTTTTAAAAAACAAAAAAGAAAATAAATTAATGAAGAAGAACAGCAGCTTTTGGGAAAAAAAAAAAGGGAAATGTAAATGGAAGAAGAAAAAGGGAAGAAAAAAGAGGGGGAAGAAGAAGAAGAAGAAAAAAAAGATCGTTTTTTTAAAAATAAGGGGAAATTTTCGTAAAAAAGCTTCTTTCCCAACAAAAAAAAAATTGCAACAAAAATGTTGAAAAAAAAAAATTTTAAAAAAGAAAGTACACAAATTTTTAAAAATGTACTGTAATTTTTCCCTTTATCCCCAAAAAAAAGTTGATAGGGGATCAAAAATTAGCTCCGAAATGTAAAAAGGAATAGTTACAAAAATTGATTATGATAAAAATTTATATCAAAAAACCCCCCCCAAATTTTTGGCCCCAAATTGATACTTTTTTTAAATTTAAAAATCAATTTGAAAGGTTTTTAAAACTAGGAATTTTTTAAAAACATAAAGATTTTGTGGATCAATTACACATAAAAAGATTTTTATGAAACATTGTAAAAGAAAGAAAAAAAGTTTAAATAAAAAATAGTTTTGGGTTCTAAAAATGTTTTTTTTTGTCTTTGCAAAAATTCCCTTTTGCAATAAAAAAGGTGTTTTTTGAAAAAAGGGAAAAAATGAAAAATGTCCCTGAAAATGCAAACATTTTAAAAAAATTTTTGTAAAAATTTTTAAAAATAAAGGAAATTTTAAAAAAATTTTTTTATAAAAAATTAAAAAAGAAAAATATATAAATTTAAGTTATTCTAAAAAAATTTAAATAAAATTTATTTAAAATTTTAAAAACCCCTCTGTTAATGTCTTTTTATTATTTTTTTGTTTAAATTTAAGGGTTTTTTAAATACCCGGTTCTTTGATAAACTTGGTTAAATACGCTTCCAACATACTAATGTGAAAAAATATTTTTCAACTTCATTCCCGGTAATTTCACTTTCTGTTTTTTAGCATGTGCCTTATTAAGGGCCCTTCAAAATTATATAGGTCAATTTATTAAATTGTTATGTATTTTTAGGTATTTCAGTTTTCAAAAACCCATTAACACCTATTGCTGGGTAATGCCCCCACCTTTACAAAAAAAAAAACCCCAAATTTTTTTTTTTGGGGATCTAAATTATAAAAATCTTAATGGGAAATTTTTTGATGGTACAGGAACTTTTTACCCAAGAAAACTTAAAAAAAACTTTCAATCTTACTTAAAATGGGTACCATTTATCTTTTTTTTCAAGGAAGCCCTTTTTTTATATCCCTTTTTAAATTTTAAAAAAATTTTTTAAAGGTAAAAAAGCTGTACACTTTTTACATGATTTCAATTTTATTCTGAAGGGGAAAAATGCAAAAAAATGAGAAATAAAAAATTTTAAAATACTTTCAATCATCTTTGGGGTTTTTAAAGAAAAAAATTTTAAAGGATATATGGTATGTGAAAAAAATTTTAAAAATTTTTAATGTTTAAAGGGCAAATTTCTTTTTCTTAAATACCTTTTTTTGGGGTTTTTTTATAACTTATGGGACTAAAGTATTAAATTATTAATAGATAATGATAAGTAAAAATAATTTCCCAAAGGTACAACCCCTTTCCCAGAATTACAAAGGGTTTAAATTTTATAAAAATTTGGCCCCTCAGGAAACTCGAGAATTATTAGTTTTTTTTGTATATTACCTCAAATTTTGTTAAATAAAAAAAAATTTTACTGTTATGTGGGTTTTTGGTTTTTTATTTTCCCTTTCAAATTACTGCCATTCAAAATTATTTGGCATATAACTTATTTATTGTCCTGTCAAAAGAAAATTTTATTTTTTAGAGTAAACAGGGTAAAAATTTAAAACTTCATTCCAAAAATTTAAAGAAAAATATTTTAAACTCATAATAAGTGGTTATTATTTTTTTTTTTATTGAAAATATTAGGTTTTAATCTTGATGCATATAATTTTAAAGAACTTCTTAGTTAACATTAGGATGTAAAGAAAAAAAAGAAAAATACAGTGTGATAATTAAAATAATTGTTATTTAAAATAAAAAAAATGTATGGGATACACCGGGTTTTAGGGTTTTAAGAATTTAAAATTTTTATTTTTTAATTAAAATTTTTATTATTATTTTCACCGGCCGATTCCCACCAAGGCAGGGGGGGCCCCAAAAAAAAAACTTTCACCAACATTCACCCCCTCACTGTCTTGCCAGAAAAAGGGGCTTTTTCACTAAAAGTTTTTTAAAAATTTCAAATTAACAAACCCCTTTCCCTTTAGAGTGCAGGCACAGACTTCCCCTTTTCCCGGAATTTAAGCCGGCCTCCGGTTTCCCCGAAACCCTTCCCTAAAAAGTTACTTTGCTCACCCAATCCCAGCCGTCAAATATTTAAAAAACCCTTGGGGCTCCCTTCACTCCTATGAAACACCCCTCAGCATCCTGGTGGAAGTCCAAGCCCCTCCCCACACAAAAAACCCCCTTTTCCCCCCCTCCCAACCTTTTTCCCAGGCCAACCCCTACCCCGCCCTTTCCCTTCCCCTACGACTGATTCCCGTTTCAAATCCATTTTTTCTACAAAGTCCCCAAAACCCCCTCAACAAAACCCCTTTCCCCGCCCTTGGGCAACAGTTTTTTTAATCCCCGCACCTCCTCCCCAACTTCCCAAAAAAAAAAGAATTTTTCTGCATTATTTTTCACACCACACATTGGGCCCCCAGACATGACCCTCTCCACTGCCTCCAGCCTTCTCCAGCTGCCCCAAAATTTTATCACCCACGTTCACACCCATATAAGGCGTTGGTAAAACTATACCCTTTTTTACATTCCCCCCTTTGCCTCCCCAAGGGCAAAGTTCTTGTCTCCCCAGACTCCTAAGGGCAAACCCCCACTCTTTTTCCCTCATCAATTTATGATTCCCCCTTTATTTTTCATAAAAACCCTCCGCTTTAAAAACCCTCCCCCCTCCCCAAAAATCTGAATAACCCTTCCCCCTCCTCCTTTCTCTCCCCCCCTCCAATTGATATCCAATTTTTTAAACCCCCTAATCTTTTTGTTATCCCCCATAACCCTTTCCTTTTTCCCGTATTCACCTTAAAAATTTTTCTTTTTGCACACCCTACCAAATTCATCCACGAATCTCTGCAACTTCTCTTCAGGAATTTCCCCAACAGCACAGTGTCATCAGCAAAGGCAGCTGTGCAACCCCCCACTTTTTTGTGTGATTCTTTTTCCTTTTTAAACCCAACCCCCTCTTGTCAAGCCCCGCATTTACTTCTCTTAAAACCCCCCCCTTTTTTATAAAATATTTTAAAAAAACCCCCGGTGAATCACACCCTCCTTGTCAAGGCCACTTTTATGGGAAAAAAAATTTCCCCCCTTTTTCCCACATAAAAATCTAACTTTAGCCTCATATCCTCGTAAAAACTCTTCACCCGCTTTCATAACCTACCTCCTACCCCCTACACTTTCAACATCGCCACATTGGCCCCCCCTTTTCCCCCCTGTCATACGCCTTTTTTCCAAAAAAATTAATTCCCAAAGACCTCTTTTGCCTTATCTAAATACTGTTCACTTTAGTTTCACTGAAACACCTGGTTCCCCAAAACCCCCCCCCTTTCCTAAAGCCCCCTTGTTCATCTGCTACCCCCTTCTCCGTTTACTCTTATTTTTTTCAATTTTTAACCAACCCCTTTCACTTTACCAGGGATATCCAACCCGACTTTTCCCCTTTAATTTTTTCCCCTCTCTTTTATTTCCCCCTTTTCCTTTTTTTACAAAGAAACATCATCCTCTGCCAAACCCCATACCTTTCCTTCTTCCATAAATTTTAAAATTTAAAAAATTTTTCCAACCACTCCCCCAAAAATTTTATCCCCCCCCCCTGCTTTTAAAAATTTTTTATCTTTATCCCCAAAAACAAAAACCCGGGGGGGCCCCTTTCCCCCCTTTCTTTTACCTACTGCCTCAGAACTTCCCCCACCCCTCAAAAAATGGGGTCTTCCTCACCCCTACAAATGTTATTTTCCCCCTTGCCCCATAAAACAAAAAACAGCTTCCCTATCTTTTACAACATTTTAAACAATTCCTCAAAATAAATTTCCCCCCATTTCCCAATACCTCTAATCTTTCCCTTTTAATAAATCTCCTATTTTTAACTAACAAATCCATTTGTTCTCAGGGGGGTTTTTTAACTTGTTAATTTTCACTCCAAAACTTTTTTTTTATTTTCAAAAAATTTGGGTTTAAAAACACTCACCCACTCTTTCATTTGCTCTCTTTTTTACAATTTTCTTCACCAAATCTCTTTAAATCTCTTTTTTCTCCATATACTCTTCCCCTCCTTGAAACAAATTCTACTTTGTAAAAACTTCTCAATATGCCCAACTTTTTCCCCCCCTTACTAAATCTCTTTTCTCTTTATTCCAAACCAAACGTCCTTTCCCCTGCAAACCCCGTTTCCTGTAACCCCAAAAAATTTTGCTGAAAACTCTAACATACATTTTTAAAACCCAACCCCCTACCTCTTCGGGCCCCATTGCCTATGCTTCATTACCCATCTAACCTCCAAAAAGGGTGTTTATACTTACCCTAACCCGCCCCATTTTTAGTTTATAAACCTTTAAACCCCCTCTTTCCCTGATGCTTCTAAATTTTCCCTTTTATCCCTTTTACCTTTTTCTCTCATGTGCAAAAACTAAAAGTGATTTGAATTTTTCTGTGGCCCCCCTATAAACCCTGTACATCCTTAAGTTAATCAACAGCTTTTATCTACCAAAAACATAATCCAACAAACTTCTGTCATTTCGCCCTACATCATATTTTTAAAACTTACCTCTTTTTTTTTAAAATTTGTATTACCCATAACTAAACCCCCTTTTTTATACAAAGTTCAATCAAAAGGGGTTTCCCTTTTTCCTTTTAACAACCCGGCACCCCCCCCAAATTACTTTCCCCAACCCCCTTTTAAAAGTTTTTTCCACTTTAGCCCTTCAGGGCCCCTACCACAAATTTCTCTCTCCCTTGGGTTTAAAAGGGTCCTATACTTCACTTTAAAATCTCCCCAAAAACTCTCTCTTCCTCTGCAAATTTCCCCTCTTCTTTCCCGGGGCATACCGTTATTATGACCCACCTCTGCTTCCCAAAACCCTTTTCTTTAAAACCACATAATTCTTGAATTTACACATTCATATTCTCTTTTTCTCCCCTTTCCCTAATGATCATTTAACATTTTGCTACCCCTTTCCTTTTCTCTAACTCTCTCAGATATCCCCGATTTAAACCATTTATTTCCCCCCACTGAAACTCTTTTACCCCCCTTTAGCTTTGTTTCGGCCCTTTGGGCCAGACATCCAACTTCTTTTCATTCATAAAAAATCAGCAATCTCTGGTTTTTTGTCAAACCCGCACAATAAAAAAATTTTGAGATAAAAATAATGTAAATTTTTTCAATTAAATTTATTTTTTTAAAATTTTAAAACAAATTTTTTTTTTTTTAAATTTTTTAGTTTTTTTTTTATCTTGATTTTTATTATTAATATGTTTCTTTTAAAAACTGACATTGTTTCTAATAACTACTTTTTTTATTTTTTTTAAAATTCATATAATTAAAAATAAATTATTTATACACTTATGATTGATTAGGGATAAAATTAAAAAAAAAATATTTTTTTTTTTATTTTTAACCCTTAATTTTTTTTTAAAATATTTAAATCTTTAGTAAGTAAAAAATCTTGTAAACATTGTATTTTTAAAAGGGTCCTACATTGAGATACATCTTTTCTTTTGTTGTTACATGGGAAATTTTTTTTCGTTTTTATCATTTTTCTTCATAAAGAGAACATATTAAATATCTTCTAACCAAGAAATGTTTTCCAAAAAATTTTTTTTTTTTATCAAAAATTAAAAAAATCATAAACAATATTTTTCTGAACTTCTTTTATGTATTTTACTGTTGGTGATAAATTATATTTAAACACTTTTGATATTTTTTAAATCTTAATATGGGGATAAAGAAAGAAGAAGTGGTTGAATAAATTTTTCATTGACTAGGGGTTTTTTCTAACTAAATTAAGGGAGGTAAATGACTTTTAAATTGCAAAATTATTTCTATAAAGAGCCCATCCTTGATATCTAAGAGAATTTTCTAAAAAAAAAATATAAATTTTTTATAATGTGTAACCGTCTCTAAGCTCATGTATATAACAATATACTGATTTCTTACTAAATTTAAAAGATTATTTATGTCTATAAGGGTTCCCAATTTCCATTAATGATTATATTACCAATATGTTGACAAATATTTAAAATAAAAATCAAACAGAACAGATATAATAAAATTAAATTCACTATCTAAAATGTCAAACTGAATAAATAAATATTTCTATATTATGATTACAAAATCCTAATTGAATCATTTAAAACATCCATAAAATATTTACCAATTATTTTTTTTAATATCAGATACATAAAGGAATTCATTTTTTTATTCTTCTTCTAACCCCATTTAGTAGTAAGACTCCAATAAGTATAAAACAATCCACTTAGAAATAAAAAATAATAAAATAAATTTGTTTTTAAATTAAAATAAGACCAAGACTTGTTATAAAAAATAAAAGAGCCAAAATAAAAATTAGAAACCTTTTTTTAGAAAATGATATAATTTCTTCTATATCTTTTGTTTCATTTTTTGCAAATTAAAGGGGGATAAAAATATGTTTTTAGCATTGTTTATAATGCGTTAAGTAGTATGTTGTTTAAACCGAGAGCTTATTTTTGTTGTTTTCAGTAAAAATAATAGGATCAATAACTTGTCCTAAGCTATTTATTGTAAGTAATTTAATAAGTTACTAACTGAATCTAATTCATCTTTTAAAATTTAATTCCCTTCCATCATGATTAATATCTTTAATACAATTAGGATTAATTTTAAAAATTTCATAAAGAGCAGTATTATAAAAATTTTTTCAGGAGTTATTTCGACTGTAGTTATGTACTAGAAGATTCTGGAAAAAATATTTTAATAAATGAAAAATCATGATTTTCTGCAGAAAATTTTCTTAAAATAGTTTTTTTCATATTATTACATATAGATTCAATTTATTCTAATGTTATTTCATTATTATATCCTCCTATATTATAAATACTTAAATAAATTTCAAAAGGAATTGTAATTAAACTAATAGAAAATATAATACTTATTGTTGATGAAATAATAGATAACATTTTTAAGGTAATTTGAATTCCTAGATCGATAATTGCTGATCTTATCACTAGAATTAAAAGTCTGGAAGCTAATATCTGTGCACCAAGTTTTTCTCCTATTAAAACTAAAGAATTTTCTAACTCTGATGTAAGTATTTCTTCAGAAAAATATTTGAGAAGACGAGATATTATTTTAGGTCCTCTAGAAATAGCTTCAATTTCAGCAATAGTAATACTCATATGTTTTAACATAGAAACAATATTATTATGTTCTAAATATATTTTTCTTTTATTTTTTCGTGACATTGTTTACGATAATCATCATTAGGTTTTATTATGGTAATATTTTGAGATTTCAATAAAATATCAGGTTCATTTATAAAAACAGCTTCTTCAAGCATTTCTTGAGAAATAAGCTTTTCACTATATCCTGTATCTACATTTATATAAAGTGAACTTATTGGATTTGGATTTTCAATTCCATCTATGATATCATTAGGAGTTAAAATAGGTAGAGGAAGAAAAATTTTCAAAGGTAGAGGAGTAACATCATCTAAATTATTAATTACTTTACTGCCAAAAAAAAAATTCTAAAATGTGTCGATGTATATAAGATTCACACATTTTTGATTGAGGATTATAATATTTATGAAATCTTCGACAATAACTATTATTAAAATCTAACTGTTGTAATTTACGATTCCATGTCAGTGGAGGAGAATCTATTAATCCTAATGCTTCAGAATTAAATTGGAATTCATTATTTTTATTTTGAGCATAAGCATATGGATCCTCTTTATATTTTTTATATTCATTTTCATTTTTTGGTTCCCAATGAGCAGAAGGTCTTAAACCAATTGTTTTTAATGTAGTATATTGAATACCACAATAATTTTCTTCAATTTCATTATTATTATTATTATCTTTTTCAACTTGAATAGAGTTTCAAATTTTAAATTTGATGATGGAGGTATAGTTAAAGATGCATTAGGAAATCGCTCTTTGAGAAATTCATATACTTCATTATATATTTCATAACATGCTTCACTACAAGCATATTCTTGGTTATTTATTAAAAGTGGACCTTTATCACAATTAGATTTAACATCTGAGTAACACTTTAACATGTTACAACCTAATGTTGTAAATCTTACTTTAAAGTCATAAGGATGTTCTTCTAAAAATGATTTTGGGATATTAATTGGAATATCTTTCCATGGAATATCTTTAATAATTATATTTTTAAAATATTTACTTTTAGATCGTTTCTGTAAACTTTCATATGTTTTTCTTATATTTATTCGATGTATTAAATAAGTAGCCATCAAATAATCATCATCAGTTGGTAAAATTTCCATTTTTTTTATTTATATAAAGTATAAAAATAAACACAAAGTAATATTAATTTTTTATTATGACACAATTACCTGAGGTAAATTATCATCAATACCAGCATCCTATAACTTTTCAACAACAACCTATAGTAACTTTATTACTACTACCAAGTGGAATCACAACACAATATTCTACAAAATTTAAAAATGAGCTTCATATACCTTCAACTTTTTTAACATATCCAAATCATAATTATTGCATAGATATAGAAGTATATTATAAAATTTCATATAATACAAATAATTTCAATAATCCTAAAACATGGCATATTATTAGATATATAGGTGAAGTTACAGAAGTAATTCCTTATGGAATTTACTTTTTAAATATTGCTTATCAATATGGAAAACTTGAACATACTATATTTATTAAATGTTTAAAAGAAATAATTGAAAATGAAAATACATTAGGTTAATTTCAACTTTGTATTACTTTATTTTAAAATTATGTCTTATTGAGTTTAATATATTTTATATTTATAATTTAATTGTTGTTAAACATTTATTTATTTTATTTAAATAAAAAAATGATCTCTTCTGAATTTCTTTCTACAACTGATGAAATTCCAATATTTATTCCATTAAATAATATTGTTTTTTAAAAAAAAACAAACAGATAAAATTTTTTTTTTCCCAAAATTAGTGATTTTTAAAAAAAAAATAGAAAATTTACAATGTATAAATTAATAAAATTTTTTATTTTTCGGTTTTTTATCCCTTTACCAAAATATTATCTTTCCCAATTTCTTATTTATTAAAAATTAAATTCAATATATGATTCAAAAAAATAAAAAAAATAATATCTTTTTTCTCTAATTTCTTTTTCCAAAATTTTTCAAAACCCAAAACTTTTATTCAAAAAATTTATCTTTCTTTTGGGTTTTTAAAACTTAGTTTTTTTTTTAAATTTTTTTTCCTGCCAGTTTTAACTATAACATTTACTACAAGTACAAGAGATTTCCATCTTCATTAAAATTTGGGTAAGGGAATATTTTTCAGGGAATTATACTCAAAAAACTGTAATTTTGGGGTTATAATAAACAAATCCTTTAAAATCTTTAAAAAATTAGAATAACTAAAAAGTTTTCTTTTTTTCCTTGTTCAGAAATTTAACAGGGCGCCCGGGATAAATTTTTTTTAATTTCACAATCTGTCAATTTTTAAATGTTAAATATAATTTAAAAATTTTATTAATAAATATCAAAAAAAATTCAAGAAAAATCAGGGGGAAAATTACTAAAAACATAACCCTTTACAGAAATAAGAAGATACAACTAACTATTCTTTAAAAAAAATTCAATAAAAAATATCATTTCAAGAAAGATCAACAATGAAATTAAAAAAAACATAAATCTAAAATTTTGGGAAACAGGAAAATTAAAAAAAAAATAAAACCCTAAAAATTTTAAAAACCAGGAAATAAAAAAAATATCACCACCTATTCTCTAAAAAAAGGCCTACAGAAATTAAAAAAAATACCCCCACCTGTTTTTTTATAGAAAGGAAATAGAAATAAATTTCAAAAAAGATAAACCATAAAAATTACTAGAACATAAGCCACAGAAATAAAGAAAAATTCCACTACCACCACCTTTTCCCTTTAAAAAAAAAGGGTAAAAAAATATCAATTTCAAAAAAAAATCAACAGTAAAATTTCCCAGAACAAATAACCCTACAGAAATGAAAAAAGTTACCATTTCCCAAAACCCCCCTGTTTTTTTTATAAAAAAGGAAAATAGAATATAAATTAAAAAAAAAATCAACAGTGAAATTAAAAAACATAAACCCAAAATTTTAAAAAAAGAAATGAAAATGATACCACCTGTTTTTTAAAAAAAAGGGGAAGGAGTATTTTTGAAAAAAAAAAGTGAATAAAACTTTAAATTAAAACCCTGAAACTAAATTAGAAAACTTTTTTTTATTTTACAAAAGAAAAATAAAAATTCATTTTCTTTTTTCCCTAAAGTCAATTTTTTCATTTTAAAATTTACCAATAAAATTTAAAATATATTTTCTGTATAGAAAAAATGGTATTATTACGGGGTTTTTGCCAAAGAAATCGTTTTAGTTTAAATTTTGAATGAAAAATTTTTTTTTATGTTAACTTAATGAAAATAAAAAATATTTTTTTCAAAAATAAAAAAAATAAAAGGTTTTAAATTAAGGGAATTTGTCCCTTTGAAATTTTTAAGGGGAAAAAAATGAAAAAAAAAGAAAATATAAAATTAAAAAAATTTGTTCAATTTTAAAAAAAAAAATACTTTATAAAATTTGGGAAAAATTTTTTTGAAGAAGAAATTTTTATCATAGTAAAATAAAGAAAGCCATTCCATTTAAAATAAATGTTTGAATGATTTTAACAGAACTTTGGAGTATTTTGGTACTATAATTATTGTACCCTTATAAAATAAAAAGTATTTAATTTTATAAATGTTTTAAAAAAGAGCAAATTTTTAAATTTTTTTTTTTTGGGGAAAAAAAAGTGTATTATACTAAAAAAAGAAGAAAAAATCTTGTACAATATCAGTTAAAAATATAAATAACATTAAATGTATAAATAAAAAATAATATAATTTATAAATTTTTTATAAAGTAAAAAAATATGTAATTTTAATTTTTTTTTTATATTATTATTTCATGTAAAAAAATTTTAAAAAAAAAGTAAAAAATTTAATAATTTTTTTTAAATTTTATAAAATAAAATTTTATGTAAAAATTTTTCAATAAAGTAATTAATATTAAAAATTTTTTTTTAATCTAAAAATAAAAATTTTATTATAAAATTTTTTAACAAAGAAAATAATATGAAATTTTATTTAATTTAAATAATATTTTTTTAAGTAAAAAAATTAAATTTTAAAAAGAAAAAATTTTTTAATTAAAACAAAAAATTTTTTTTAAAAATTTAAAAAAAATTGTAATTTTTTAAATTATTTTTTATAAAAAAAAAATAAAAAAAAAAGAAAAAAAATTTTTAAATTTATATTTCAATATGTTGATAATAAAGGGGTTTGAATTTAAAAATTTTAAAAAAATAAAAATTACATTAAAAATATTTTTAAAATAAATTTTTTTCCCAGCAATATTTAAAGATCTCCCGTTTTTTAAAATTAAAACATAAATAATATTATTAAAAAGATTTTTTTTTAATTACTTTCCAAGAAAATTTTAATTAGAGAAAAAAAAATCTAAAAAAAAAGAAACTTTCATAAATCTTCAACCAGTAGTTAAAAAGATTTTAATCTGGACATCGTATCGAAAATGGCTCTTAAAACATTTCCAAAACTTTTAAAAGGTACAAACTTTTAATTCAAAAATTATATGAAATTTGTGGGTTTCTTGGTACTGCTATTAAAGGGAAATTGTGTATTTACAAATATTGAAATGTATAAATCTTTTTTAGTTTAAACCCTAAAAAAAGATATTGGATTAACATTTTTAAGTTTAATTTATGGTTTTTTTTAAACAGTTCGTTCTAAAAACTGAACAATACATTTAAATTTAATTTTTTAAAAATAAAATTTGGGAAAATTTAAAGTAAATTAATGAAATTTAGTTGATAATTAAATCATGATGAAATTACAAAAAAACAAATCATGGAAAAATTCCAAACAAATAATTTTCACAAAATTTAAACGTTTCTTTGAAAGCAAAAAATTTCAGATAATCCCTTTTAAATTGATGAATTTTAAAAATTTTTTCCGTTTAAAAAATTGCTATAAAATTACTTTTTTAATTTTAAAAAAACTTTTTCCCTGCAAAAAATTTTCCCTTCCCAAAAAAAAAGAAAATTTATGGTGGTAAAATTATTAAAAATATTATTTTCATATACCAAACCTTTTTTTTAAAGGGAAAAAAAACGCGCAAGAAAACCTATTATTGACCCAAAATATTATAAAATGATTTTTCAAAAGTAAATATAGACCCATAAAAAAATGAAAATAACGGGGGAAAAAAATATAAATAAAAACCGATTTTTACCGATAATACCGATAATCCGTTTTAAAACCGATGATACTGAAAATAACAATGTAACGATGAAAACCCTTAACAGACCAAATACTAGTAGGGGGAAAATAAGAAAATATAATTAAAACTGATGATAAAAAAATGAAAATGTTTAAAAAAAAATCAAATAAAAAAAAAAAAAACTACAAAAAACTAAAAAAAAAACTTTTTAAATTTTTCTTTTTGTAAATATGATGATGATCATGATAATAAATAATAATGTTCAAAAATTTTAAAAATGTTTTGAAATAAAACAAATAAAAAATTTTTTAAAAAAATTTATTTACATACATTTTTTTTAAACTATAAAAATAAAAATAAAAGGAGTGTTGTTAATCAAACCCCATCTACATCTCCATCTCCTTCTCCACCCCGGTCAAGTGCTGTATTTTAAAGGGGTGTTTAGTGGGTGCAAATGCTAGTGGGGGTGTTGGTGGTGCTAGTGGGGGTTTTCTAGTGGTGGTGCTAGTGGTTCAAAGTGGTTTTGGAAAGGCTAGTGCTATTGGGGGGTGGGGGTTAGGGTGTTCTATTTTCTGTGCTAAGGCTAGGGGGAAACTTTTCTTTCTGCTGCTGCTCTAGGGGATCCTTGAAACCCTAATTCTGGAAGGGGGAAATTTTTAACTGTAGGGGGAAAACAAGCCCAAACAAAAATTTATCATCGATCCAAAAATTTAAAAATTAAAATAAGAAAATTTTATTTCGGGACTTTTAAAACAATAGGAGTTGATCCTTTATATCAAAAGAATATTTAAAAGGTTTTTGTTAATTGTATAATTTAAATTTGGGTTCCCTTCCCAAAATTTGTTTGTATTCATGCAAATTTTAAAAAAGTACAAAATGATAAAAATTTTGAAACAAATTGGGGAAAGCTTAAAAATTTTTTTTTAAGGGAAAGATGCATTATAAATTTTTTAAAATTTTTTCTCGGGGATTTTTGTAAAACCTTGCAAAAAATTTTAAAAATTTGGTATATAAAGAAAAAATAAAATTAAAAAATTTTCCCAGATTGAACATGCTTTAAATTTAATGATGTGGTTTTTTACTTCATTTTAAAATTTAGGAGATTTTTTTTTTATTGTTTTTCCCCCATCATTTTAAATAAGTTATCCCTCATATCCTAAAAATAAAAAAATGCCCCTGAATATCTTTTAAAAACCGGGAAATAAAAATTAAAACCAAACCCCAAAAATTTTTTCCTTACAAATTCTTGCTTTACCTCCAAAAATTTGGGGAAAAAAGGGAACTAAAATTATTTGGATGAATTCAGAAAAAAATTTTGACATGATAAGATATAAAGGAAAATTTTAAAAATTTTGTTTTAAAAAATTTTTCCTGATGTTTTAGAAAAGGGATATTAACAGGGGAAAAAAATAAAACCCGACTAGGGGAAATCCTAAAGAGGGAAATATCAAAAATAAATGATAGCTTTTTTTTTTAAAAAAAAGCTACACGGGGAGAAAAGCCAGATAAAATTTTTGCAAAAATTTTTCGTTTTTAAAGTTCAAACATTGTAACATATTATGCCCAGTTACTTGTATCCCAAAAAAAATTTGCAAACAAACCAAAAATAATTCTTTAAATTTTAAAAAGATTTAAATTGATAAAATATTAAAATGGTAGTGGTTCATATCTTAATAATACAAATTTTTTCAAACAAGAGCCAATTATCTTCACAAAAGAAAAACACGATTTTTTCATTTTTGCTCTGGCTATGACAAAAGATACTGGGCGATCTTAAAAAAAAATTTCCACCATAAATGGAAAAAAGTATTTCTTTCATTTTCTAAAAATTTTTTGTTATAAATAAAAAATGGGCATGGGAATTTTTTCAATTGGGGTGTAAAACCTAAAAAGCTCCATTTACAAAGTACTAAAATTAAAAAAGCACGGGAAAAAACCTAATTTTTTCCTTTCCCCCTAAAAGATACGTTATAATGCACATCCAATGCATCCTTTAAAAATTAAAAACGGATTCCACCTTTTCCTACTAAAAAACCCTCTTTAAATAAATTTAATTTAAATTTAAAAACCCCCCTCCAAAAGATTTTTACACAAAAACATAAGTAGATTCACAGTCTTATCGGAAAATGGATTGATAAAATTTAAAAAAAAAATTTTAAAAAAATATTTTTATGAATTTAAAAATGATTAAATGAAGAAGTAATTTAATAAATATAATTTTTGAATATTTCCCCTCATAAAAAATTGCAACAGGGGTGTAACCTAGTAAAAATTTAACTTTTAATTTTACTAATACACAAAAAATTTCCCAAAGAAATTGATATTTTCAATAAAGATCCAACTGAAAATTCAAATATAATTGAAAAAATTTTAAGAGCTAATATAGTATTTGTACACAATATAGGGTTTGTTACTATAATAAATTATGTTTTCATGAAATGTTAAAATTTTTTAAAAATACCCATTCTTATTACAAAAAATAATGTATAAAGGGGGAAATAAATATGGAATTTTTTTGAAATTCCTAAACCTAATGCACAGCAAACAAATTCATTTTTTCAATCATTAAAATTGAGTCAAGAAACCCTATCAATTTTTTAAAAAATTAAAAATCGATATTCCCGAAGGAAAAAAACAATAAAAGCAAATCTTCAACAAATTTCAACCTCTAGAATCTTATCCCCAATGTATCCCCGGGAAAAAGGATTTAGGGAATCCCAAGTCTTTTCACAAATGTTCCTGTCATGGAAAAAAAAAATAAAAATGTTAGGGAAAAATAATAAAAATTTTTAAAAAAAAAAAAACTGATAATTTTCAGAAGTTTTTAATACAAAAAAAAAAAAGTTTTCTTGAAATTTTCCCCTACCGCTAATTTTAAAAATGCAATTTACTATTCAATTTTCATTTTTTTAGCATAAAAATTTTATTTTCAAAAATTTAAATAATCTTTGTAAGTAAATGCTTTATGGCTATAATATTTTAATAAGTAGTTTGAGTCATTAATTTAAAGTAGGTTTTTTTTAAAAAATTTTTTTCATTAAATTTCTTGAAAATTTTTAATTTCTTCTTTTTCTTTTTTTTTAAATTTTTTGAGAAAAAGAATTTGAGGGAAAGGTTATTAAATAATTTTTTTAAAAAAATTTATATTTTTTTGTGAAAGCAAATAATAAAATTAAAATTTCATAAGAAATATTCCCGAATAAAAATTTTTTAAAAATTTTCTAATTCAAAGAAATTTTTTAAAGAGAATTTTAAAATTTTATTATATAAATAATATATTTTAAATTTTTAAATTTATATAATTGCATTTTTACTAAATTTTTCAAGATAATTTTATAAAACAATTCCCAAAATCCATTTTTTTTTTTATTTTTTTAAAAAAAATAATTTTAAAAAATAAAAAAAAAATTTTTGCTTTATAAAAATATAAAAAAAAAAATACACAAAAATGCAAATTTTTGTGAAAACTCTAAAAAGGAAAAACTATAACTGTTGAAGTAGAAAGTACTAATTTCCATTGAAGAATTAAAACAGAAAATTCAAGATAAAGAAAGGGGATTTTTCCCCCTGGGTCAACAACGGGGGGTTTAATTTTTTGCTGGAAAAAAAACTTTAAAAAAAGATAAAAGCCTAAAAGATTATAATATTCAAAAAAAATCAACACTTTTAATTTTTTTTGCATTTAAGAGGAGGATATATATATATATAAATATAATTTATAATAATGTAAAAAAATTTAAAAAATTTTTATGTATTTTTTTTTTTTTTTGTTATTACAAATATAAAAAAAATTTTTTTTCTCATTTTCACAAAGTTTTAAATTTGATTGATTTTTTTCAAATAAATATAAATCTTGTTTTTTTTTTATTAATCCTTTTTAATATAAAATTTTAAAAAAATTGTATTTTCCCAAAATAACCATAATTTTTTATAAAACATTAAAAAATTCATAAGAATTATTATTCTTATTTTTTAAACAATATTTGTGGGCACAAAATACAGATTTATCAATATTTTAAATTTTTGATAAACTGTATATTAGTATTAATATCTTTAGGAAATTTAATTTGGCCATGTTTCCCTAAAAGGTTTAATTAAATTTTAAAAAAAAACCCCTATTAGTTTTTTATATGGGATTGTTTTCTTTGGGAAATTTTAAAAAATATTTCAGTATTTTTTTAACCAAAATTTAAATTTGGTGTTTCCCCTTTTAAATTTAATTTTTAACAAATTTAAGTAAGTGTGAACTAAAAAGAAATATATTATTTACTATTAAATACATTTAAAATGGGTTTTAGTTAAAAGCATTTTTTTGCATTTAAAATTTTCCCTTTTTTTTAAAATTTTGGTTTTCTAAAAAAAAATTTCATATAAATATTTTGAAATTTCATTTTTGAATTTTATTAAAATAAAACCCTAAAATTTAATAACACGGGGAAAAAATAATCTCATTTTCCCCTTTTTAATATTTAAATGATCTGTGTTTGAATTGTATAGGAAAATATAATCCCCATATTAAAATTACCAAATGTTAAACTGAAAATATCATTAAAATTTTTTTTAATTTTAAATCTTTATCATCTAAATCAAATTTGAATAAATTTAAAATTTTTAAAATTTTTTTAAAATTTATTCCCACTATTTTATTTTAAATTTTAAAAATAGTTTAAAAATTTTCATTAAATTTTTTCTTAATGGCTACTTTTTGAGAATTTTTAATATATTCCCCTCATATCAATAAAAATCAATATTTTTACCCATTTTTGGGATGTTAATACTTGGGTGGTAAATTTTTAACATGGAAACCTTTTTGGGGAAAATTTAAATTTAAAAATATAGGTTTTGTAAATTTTCTTTTAAATTTTTAAATTTTTCCCGTATATTATTAGTAGTCCCCTTTTTTTTAAATTTTAAAAAAAAGTTATTTAAAATATGTATATTTTTATTTTAAATTTTAAAAAAAAGGGAAAAATGAATAAAAAATTTATTTGAACTTTCATATAAACAGAATCTTTAAAAATAATTTTAATCTTTAAAATTTTCAATTCTTTAAAGAACCTATTTTTTTAAAAAATAACACATTTGCTGGTTTAAAAAAAAAATGCCTTTTTTAAAATTTTAATTTTGCATTTAATTTATTTTTTTACCATTTAAATTTTTGAAAAAGAAGTTAAAAAAATAAATTATACAATATAATTCTGATGAAAAAACCCAAAATTTCAATTTTTTAAAATATATTTTTTAGCTCTTTTAAATCGAACCTAAAAATCAAAAAAAATTTTTAAATTTAATTTTTGATATATTAAATTTGATAAAAATTTTTTGGGGTTTTTATGAAAATTTTAAAAAAAAAATCTAAAAAAAGGGAAATAAAATTAAAAGAAAGGATTCGAAATAAATTTTTAAAACACTTTTAAAAATTAAATTATGGTTTTACCCCTTTTCACTAAGAATGAAAATTATTTAAAAAAAATAATATTAAAAACAAAATATTATTTAATAAAAATTAATTTTTTTTTAAATTTTTAAAATAAAGAAACCCAAAATTTTAATTTAAAAAAGTGTTTTTACCTATTTCGAACACCTATTACAAATTTAAAAAAATTTTCGATTTAATAAATAATAAAATTTTCCCGATATATTACCAAACAAAAAAAAAAAATATGCCTGAAAAAAATTTTTTAAAAAAATTTATTACGAATTAAATTATTGCTTTTGATAATTTAAAAAAAATTTAAAGAACCTAATTTTTTTAAAAAAAAAAACGACATTTATTGGGATTCTGTTCCTTTAAATTATATTTAAAACCTAATTTTTTTAATAAAAGATAATACTTTTGAAAAGGAAATTATTTTAAATTTATAAATATTAAAATATGGGGGATGATAGAGATGGAAATTAAAAATATCTTTCCCATTCCCAAAATTTAAAAAAAATATAAAAAAAAAAAACAAAAAATTTATCATCATCATTTCAGTAAATTCCAAATTTAAAAACCCAAAAATAAGAAAAAAAAAAAAAAAAAAACAATCAAAATCTACAATGCGATCATTTTCTAAAGAAAAATAAAAAAAAAAAAAATAAAAGCACAAAAAAAAATATCATTTTTCGTTATCATTATCATGTCCCCAAAAGAAAAAAAAATAGGGAAAAAAAAACAATCATTATCAACAATCTTTTTTAAAAAAACAAGAAAAATAGAAAACGAAAACAGTCTACATTAGCATCAGCATCATCTAAAAAAATCAAATATTAAAAAATCCAAAAGAATAGAGAAAATTTACCTCTTTTACATTTATATAAAAATTCAACAAAAGTTATTAAACCAATATTAAAATCATTTACAAAGAAGAAGAGAAATGTAAAGTTTGAAAATTTAAATTTTAATAGTAAAATTTATAAAAAAATTTTAAATATTAAAAAACTAACAACTATGTTTGATAGAAAACATATTTAGTTTTTAAATCCATATAAAAAATACACCATCTTCATTTTTTGGACATACGCTTACAGAAAAATAGAAAAGATGGTAAAATGTGGATTAATGCTGCAATTGACAGAATCGTTTTCAAAAACGGTGTAAAGAAATTTCTTGTATTTTAGACTAGTAATGTTTTTGACGTTGAAAAAGGAAAAACAATATATATAGAAAGATTAAAAAAATAAGAAGAATTTTATTAAAAGAAAAAAATTAATATTGATAAATCACCATCAGCATATTCTCGTTCTCGTTCTCATTCTCGTTCTCGTTTTCGTTCTCATTCAATTTCACCAAAAATAAATTTAGACCCTTTAAACTACCACATAATTTAACAGAATCAGATATTGAAGAAAAATAAAACCTAATCCATTAGTTATATCTGAAATATCTTCTCGTTCCCCGTTCACGGTCACAATCACGTTTCCCGTTTAATTTTCATTAATGTCACCAATACATAATGAAACTTTACGTGAATTTAATTCATCAGAAAAATCTCGGGAAATAAATTCACCATCACCATTACATAATGAAATTTATTTAAATTTTAATTTATCAGGTACTTTGTAAAAAAAATTTAAAAATTATAAAAATATAAAAAAAATTTTAAAATTTAAATTTAAATTTGGGGAACCCTTAATTTAGATAAAAAAAATTAAATTAAAAATGATTAAAATTTGAGAAATGCCCCTTTAAGAATAATTTAAATTAACTTTTAGAAATTTATACGAAATTTTTTCTAAATTAAAAAAATTTTTTTACTTTTTAAAAGGGAAAAGGAGAAAAAATATGAATTTTTTAAATAAGATATAAATACTTATTTATTAAAAAAAGAAATTGGGCCCAAACAAAATAAAAAAAAGGATTGACTTTTCCTTTTTATCTATGATTTTTAAATCTTAAGATAAGTAAACTATACACCTAAAATTATAAATTATTTTTAAAAAGTTATCCTGCATCTTCTCAAACCTTCGCGAAAGTATGAAAAAACAAAAAAAACAAATAAAAAATGCAAATCATTAATCTAACATGGAAATTTTTTTGGGGGTTTGTTTTATTTTTGAAATTTTAATTATTTTAAGTTTGAAAAGGGGCATTATATTTTTATTTTCTTTTTCCCTTCAAACAAAATGAAAATTTTCTAAATATTAAAAAAAAAAAAGAAAAAATTTTAAGTCAAACACTTCAAAAAGATTTTTTTCCCTTTTCTATTGCTTTAAAACAAAGAATCAAATTCATTTTTTAAAAGCAAAAATTTTTTTGTAACATTAGCCAAAAAATTTATTTTTTTTTCTTTGGGATAAAAATTTAAATTTATCACCCCAATCTTTTTTAAATGTTAAAATTATCAAAAACATTGCTTGATCAATCATAAAAATTTCCCTATTACTGCATTCTTTCAGTTGAAAATACATTGTTTTCTTTAATACCCCAAATTTAAAAAAATAGTTAGAAAATCACAAAATTATCTTAAAAAAAATATATACAATTGTAACTCAGACACAAACCTATCATTTAAAAAACCAATGACATTTTTATACCATCTCCCCATTCAAGGTAAAATTAATTTAAAAAAAATTTTAATAATATTTTTTTACAATATTTAAATGCCCCCTTATAAAACGACAATATTTAATAAAGGAAAAAAAGAAATTAATAAAACAATGGATAAGAAAAGAAAAGGAAAAAGAATATTTAATTTAAATTTCCTATTTTTAATAACAATAATAAAAAAAAAAAATTTATAAACAATATTTTTTTATAATATATTTTTTGAAAAAGTAAAATATTTAAAAATTAAAAAAATTTTAAAAAAAAATTTTTTTTTATTAAAAAGAAATCCCTAAAGCTTTATTTTTATTTTAAAAAAATTATTTTTTACTTGTCCGTAGGCCTAGAAAATAGTTACTATATGATCCCATTTTTTTAAAAAATGTGGTAATTTTTTATGTTTAACAGTTACAAAATCTGACAAACAACAAGTGGTTTTTGTCGGTCTTTAATTACAAAAATTTATTTAATTAATTGATAAAAAGAATCTCAAATGACCAACAATTGATAAATTTGTAACACATAATTTTCACGAAATTTAAAAATTCTTTTTTTTTTATTTTTTTTTTAGAATTTTAACAATCTAATATCATTTTCTTCAGTAAATATAAAAATATTGATTTTTGCATAATTTAATTTTAAAATATTTATTTAATTTATTTCCATATTATTTTTCATTTAATTTTTTTAAAATATTTTTTTCAAATTAAACAAATTTGATTAATTTTTTTTTTTTAAAAAGTAAAAAAGCTAATAATTTTTAAATTTCTAATTCCAAATTTGGGGTATTATTTTTAATAAAAAGGTATTTTTTGTGAATTTAGGTGCGGAAAACTGAAATATAATTTTTGGGTTGTATTCTCTAAAATTTTTGAATAATTGGTGGTCCAATAATAAGTTAATTGGTCATTGTAAATATTAATTAGATATCAGACAAACAATGAGGACAAAAAATTATACTTCAAATTTGTTTTTTGTGGAGTATTAAAAAAGCCAACAATAAAATCCCCTTGACATTTAAACATAATTTTATTTTTTTATTATTTTAAATTCATTTTTTTTAACCTTTTCTATTTAAAAAATTATATTAATAAAAATATGTCTGAAAATTATATTTTTTTTAGAAATTGATAATATAATTCTTGAAAAAATTGTTGAAAAAATTTGATAAATTATATAATCATTTCAAAAATTTTCTTTACAACATTTTCTATACACATTATCTAAACATTAACCATTTTCAATTTGCTTAAATTTTTTTTTCAATAGCTTTTTTTTAAACAACTTTACAGTTTATTATTGTCTAGGGGAATTTCCTCTAAAAAACATAGTAATATAAATACACACAGAGATAAATTAAAAATTTTTTAACTGTATACCTGATCATTTTATTCCTGATATGGAAAATATTATTTATGAATATTTTAAAAAAGAATTCAGGAATTTATATATCAAAAAAAAAAAAAAGGAATTGTAAAAATTTAAAAATTGACTTTTGGGAAAGGGTTTTAACAAAAAACGAAATTTAACAAAAAAAAATTATAAAAATTTTCTACAAAATTTTTAAAAATTCCGGAAGTTTAACTTATATCAATTACAAAAATTTTATTTTTTTGTATTATATTATACCTAACATCTTTATTATAACACCTATTCACCAAATACATAAAAAATTGAAAAAAAAAAAAAAAAAAATAAAATATTGAATTTTTTGAGTAATTATTTAAATTTCTAAAAATTTAGAAAAATTAAAAAAAAGAATTTAATCGACCTAAAACATAATCCCTCATACTCAAAAGAAATTATTACTTAAGATGAAAAGGTGAAGAAATATTACCAAAAAGAAGAATCTCAAGTACTATAAAACGCAATCAAACAAATCTTTTTAATCCATTAGTAAAAAAAATTATGAATGATTTGCGAAATTGGAAAAATAAAAAATTTAAAACACATAGGGAGTTTTCACCTATTACCTGATTTGTTTATCGTTAAAATATTTTTTAAAATAAGATCAAATTTAAAAATACAAAACTTTTTCAAATGTACGTACTTTAAATAAATACAAAAGGGGCCCTATTTTAAATAAAGAAATCCCCCTTCTCCCCTTGTTGGAAATCTAAGAAGAAAAAAAACCTTTTTAAAAGAAAAAAAAAAATTATTTTTTTAATCTTAAACGAATTTGGAAAATTTTTTAAGCAAGAGAACTGCCTATAAACTTTTATCATTTATCACACTGGTTTCCCGTTTTAAAAAGCTAATTGTTTAACTCATCAAAATATTTTTGACGCTTAAAAACCTGATACAAAAACAGTAATTTTACCTGTTTTTAAAGGGAAAACAGGGTAAAGTGTAACATTCCTTTATTAAAAGGGTGGTGAAAAACAGATTTTTTCATTAAAAATTTACTACCATTTGTTAATATAAAATGGAAACATTAATTATTAAATAATCCGGGAAACTAAAAAAACTGTTTATTTAAATAAAAACCATTTATTAACAATTATCAGCGTACTTGAAAAATTTTTTTAAGAACTTTTAAATGAAAATTGCAAAAAAAAAAAAATCAAGTTTAACTATAAGATTTTAAAGGATGGGAACTCATTCAATATTTTTTGATTTTGCCACTCAAACATTTAATAATTTTCTAAACTTTTTTCGCGATATCCTATTACAATTTTAAAAAATTATAGCTGAAATTTTGGGCCATTCTAAAAAAAATAATTAAAAATCATTATTAAATCGAGGAATATGATAAAAGGGAAAAGAAGAAGAAGAAGAAGAAGAAGAAAAAGAAAAAGACTATATTAAAAATGAAAATATCTTTTAGAAAAAAATAATGAAAAAATTTATTGGGGTAAAAATGCAAGATAGAAAGAAACAAAATTATCAAAACATATAAATTTTAAAATTTTAAATTTTTAATCACAAGATAATCCCCACCCTTTTAAAGCATTTCAAAATAAAATAATATTAATAATTTACCTTCAATGTTTATAAAATTTAAATAATATTTAATTTATTTTTTTTAATATATAAAAAAAAGAAAATTATTTATTAAATAGAAAAAAAAAAATTTTTACTTCTTACTTTTAACTATATTTTGTTTATTAAATAAAAATTTTTTTGGGTTTAAAAAATATTTCAGTTAAAAATTTACTATTTTTAATATGAAAATACTCTATTAAATATAAAAAATTACAAAATTTTGGGGGTAAAAATAAAAGACTACAATGTTAAAAATCATATGAATAAAAATTTTTATATCTAATCAAAAAAAGAAAAATCCCCCACCTTTTAGCATTTAGAAATATAAAAACAAAATAATTTATTTTTTTTTAATTTATAAAAAATAAATGAAAATATAGTTTTTTATAACTTGGAAAAGGAAAATGTTTTCTATTTCAATTGTAAATTTACTTGAAAAGTTAAAGTTTTTGAATCAAAAAATTTTCATGTACCTTTAAAAAATTTTTATAATTGTTTAAAATCAATGAAAAAAAAGTTTTAGAAAAAAAAAATTTTTAAATTAAAAAGGAAAGAATTGAAAAAAGAAGAAGAAAAAAGAATATATAAATAATAGATATACTATATCAAAATTTAAAAAAATTTATTAAATATCATTTAAATACTTTTTCTATAAAATATGTAGGGGTATATGGTGATACCAAATTTTCTACATAATGCCATCTTTTTTTACAGTAAAGTATATAATTTTAAAAAAACAACTATTTGTCTTTTGGTGACAAAAAAAATTAGAAAAACCTTACAATACCCAAATTTATCCAACTAAAAAAAAAATTTCCTTTCTCAAGTTTACAAATATATGCAGATAATTGAAAAAAAATTTAAATTAAAAATTTTAAAAAATTCAACAATTAAATAATTTTTTATAGTTCACCTGTATTAATTCGATATTCAAAATTTACAATGTTTTTTACATTTAACTGAAAAATATAACTCTACATGTGCCATTTTTTAAATGAAAAAAATTTTTAACTCTTATAAAATATTAACAGGGAAAGTTTATAAAGGAATATTTAATTATTTTAATAAAATAAAGAAATATTTTTAGCTAATTGTATCATTGAAGAAATTGTAAAAAATTTTTAAAAGAAATGTTTTATTTTTACTTTTAATTTGGCCAGACCAAGTAAAATGGTATTGTTCACGTACAATTTTAAAAAATAATTCTTATTTAAATGTTAAAATAGAAATTATTGATAATATTGTGAATAAAATTTGGGGAAAAATCGAAAAACAAAAATTTTCATTATAATAAAAAAAAAATTAAAACTGTTAACCCAAAAATCTAGTAATTTAATGAATAATTTTTATAATTTTTTGGGGTATAATTAGAAAATTTAATATTATTTTTTACCCTAAATAAATAGTAATGGTAAAATTTTTATTGTCCTAATAATTGAAGCATAAAAAAATTTACTATAAATTACAAATAGAACTTTTTTTTAAATATCATCTTATCATCATATCATCACATCATCATCATCAGTAGTAAATTTTCATCGTAGTTTATAAAAATATGCTTGTAGAAATTTTTATTAAAATCAGACACTCTTTTTTCTTTTTTCGATTGTTTGTGCTTGTATTGTATTTTTGGCTAATACAGAAGTTCTTGTTCTTGTTCTGATCTTTTTTGGGTTTAAATGGAATGATGAACTACTTTCTAAAATTAAGAAAATTATTATTAAATGATAAATAAAAATAAATTTGTTTATTATAAAAAAAAATTTATTTATAATATTTTATAAAAAATATAAAAATTCAACAAAAAAATCTTTTTTACTTACCAAACCATTTTTTTTATTTTTCAAATATTTCCCCCCAACAAACTTGTATTTTTTTTTTTTATAACTGAGAGTGTCGTTAACATTTTTTTTTGAATGATCAACTTTTTTTGTTACTCTTGCATTTTGTCTTCAGAAAATTTTTATTTTCCTTTTATTATCCACTTTTTTAATTTTTTTTCGTTTTATGGTGAGGGTGTCTAATCAAAGTTTATTTACTCATTTAATGTTTTATGTAATTTGAAATATTTTCTAGTTGTTGTGGTAATAAGGTTGAATTTTAGGTGGAGGGGTGGGGGAGGATGCTTTCATTGTTGAAGGAGCAGGATTGAAGGAAGATCATTTCAGTTGGAACCCTTTCATTGTTGAATGGGGAAACATTTCAGTTGTTGAAGGAGCATTATTGAAGAAGTCATTTCAGTTGGATACATTTCATTTTTGAAGGAGGGCATTTTAGTTGTTTTTTTAAAAAATGATCACAAATTTCTCATTATTTATTATTCTATTAAAAGGTTTATCATCATTTATTTTTTTAAATGAAATGTTGTATACTTTTAGGGTGAGTAGGTTGGTATTTGACACATTTTATAATTTTTTTGTACGAAGTTTTTTCATCATAGGAATATGTCCTTTACAGCCCCTGAATTCTGAGTGATATAAAAACTTGTTCTCTTGTTTTCATTAATGGAATTAATTTTTTAGACGAAAAATTGGTTATTATTTTTCTGTATTGAAAATTATTTCTGTTTTTAATCCCCTTTATTTAATAAAATTATTGTCTGCTTTTTGTTTAAAATTTGCTCAGTTTCTTTTTTTTTTTTCTTGTTTCAGTTGTGAATTTTCATCACATTTTATTTTCTTATTTTTTATTTTGTTAAATTATTGTTTTTCTTTTCCCCCTTATTTATTTCACCGGAAATTTTTTTTCCAAGATTTTTTTTTTATGCAATTAATTTTATATAATAAATCCTTTTTTGGTGAAATGTATACTTTAGTATAATAAATTTTCTGTTTTAAAAAAATTTACTTTCATAGGAACATCATCAACTGAGACTGTCTTATAAATATTAGGTTTACATTCTATAAGTTCATTTTTAATGTGAAAGATTATTAGGGCTTTTTTTTTCTTTACTTTTAAATGTTCTTCAAAAGTTTCTTCGAATTTTCAAAAAAATCCCAAAAAATAGAAAAAATCACAAACCCTTTAGTGAAATCTTGGTGGGAGGAAGGCATTCGAAAAATTCCATCTTTTTTTTAAATCACAATGTTAAATTTTTTGAAAAGTGTTCCCTTTTTTTTTTTGCAGTAATTTTCTCCCCTTATGTGGGGAAGAAGTATTGTGCATTTTTGATGTAGAAAATTTTTTTTATTAATTTGGGGTGTTTTTATGAAGGTTTTTTTCTATTTTTTTAAAAACTATGTTCAAAAGTTTGTTCACTTGAATAATTAATCACAAAAATGACACATAAGGAAATGTGATGGAGTTACACCATTTTTTTCTATGATATAATTTAAATTCCTTTTTTTGGGGATATGTCTGAGGGGCATTTTCATTTGCCCCTTTTAGTTTACTTTTTTTTATGAAGTTAACACAATATCTTTTTAAATGAGTCTAAATACCTCTGAGGAACTCTTTTAGAGAAAAAAAGCACTAGCCATCTCATCACTAATCATAACAAAAATATGAAAAAAGTGGAACCTTCCTTCTTTCGTTAACAGTACACAGTTGCCAGTTAAGAAAATTTTTTTTTTCCGGGTTTATGTTGGGTGAGTTTAGCTTTTGCCCCTCCCTCCTCACAAATTCCACACTTCCTCCCCCCCATCTTCAAAAAATAAAATTCTTTTTTTTTATTTTTTCTTTTCATTAATTTTATATATTTACATCTAAAAAGAAAAAAAATGGTATTAAAAAATTAAAATTTTGTTTAAATAATATTCATAATTAGTTTTAAAAATAAAAAAAAAATAAAATTAATTATGGATTCTAATGTTTTTTTTTTAAAAAGATAGGGAAAAATTAAATTTTTGATTCTTCTAATTCCCTATGATATGAAAATTTTTGGATAAAACAAAATTCCTCAAATTTGCCTATTATTCAGAGGTGATACATTAAATTATATTTCAAAAGAATCTCTTGAATTTAAAAAAATCCTTTTAAAATTACATCTAGTCTTCCTTCTTTTTATTTAACCTACATTAGAATGGACAAAAAAAAATTTTTAAAAATGATGAAAATAAAAAAAAATTATTGATGATTTTAAATTTAAAAAATTTTATTCCTTAAATGAAGAAAAAAAAATAAAGAAACAGAAAAGCAAGTTTCAGAAAATTTAAAATATTTTTTCATGATCCTTTTAAATTTTAAAAGAAAAAACAAAAATATGTTTTCAACAACAAAATAACAACAAAAACAAAAATTTTTCCCGAATTTTCTTCTCATAATCCTTATTATTTACAACAACAAAAAAACAACAACAATAAAAATCAATGCCTAGTATTGTTTTTTAAACCCACCCCCTCCTTTTCTTCCACTCCACAATATCCAATACTTTTTCACCAAAAAATAACAAGAACACTACCAACTATTCACCCAGAACCCCAAATAAAGGGGTAAAACCCATACAACCCCCAGATCAGCAGAAGCAGCCAAAATCACATCATCCATTACCTAATTCTTTTTCTTCTGAATTTTTTAAAAACAAAACTTTACCCCCACTTTTATCACCAATTTTTATATCAAAAAATGAGTAAAAAAATAAAAAAAAAACTTACCATTTTTTTTTTATGAATATTTTCAATATGAATTTAATTTCAATAAGAAAAAAATATAAAAAGTGAAAGTGAAGATTCCTATTCTTTTTACTTGCAGTAAGGACTAAGTAATAATAATAAAAGACAAAAAAATCTGTTGTATTCAAAAATAGAAATAATTTTATTCGAAAGGGCAATTAACTTCAATTGAAGATAAAAATAAAATTGTAACAAGTTCAAAGTTATAATTTATTACAGTTTCTGTGGGTAAAAAATTGTCATCATAAAAAATTTATTTTCCTGTCTTCTACAACGTCCGTTACATTGTTACAACTCAATAGTGAAAATTGATTTTTACATTTTCATTATAACAAAAAATCTTACTGGAGAAAAATGGTAAAAAAATGGAAGTGTGAAGAATATTTTATGATTAAAATTTTTTAAAAACAAAAATAATTTTATGGGGTTTTACTGATGTTTAAAAGGAATACAATTTTATATTTTTAAAAGTGCAGTCAAATATAACAGAAAAAACTACAATTTTAATCTACTTTCCCCTTAATCAAATAAAAGGGAAAAAAGGAAAAAATTTTTTTAAAAAAAAATATAAAATTAGGACGTTTTAAAAAAACATGATATTTAATTAATGAAAAAACAAAATATTATTATTCAAGGGCCCAAAAATACGAATTTATTATAATCCTAATGAAATTTTGGACAAAAATTGACTAATGAATTTAACAAATGTATAGAATCATAATTTCATTTTTTTAAATAAATTTTTATTATTATTTTCATGAAGAAGTAACTGAGAAGGGGGAAATTTTCCCAATGATTTATAAACTTAATACTTTTTATAGCTTCATAATTATTAGTTTAAAAATTATTAAATAATATTTATAATTTACTACCCCCCAAATTTACAAATACTTTTTTTTTCATTTGCTTTAGAAAATTTCTACCATTTTAGAAAAAAATAAATATTATGTTAGCCTGACCAGCAAAAACAGCATTTTTAATTTTAAGTTCTTTACTTTTTGTCCAACATAAAAATAAACCCAAGTTATAATCGCACCAAAAAAATAAAAAAAGTAGGGGAAAAGAAAAAATTTAAAAATTTTTCTTTTTTAATTGATTTTATATAAATTATAATTACAAATACTTATAATGGGGTACTTTCCTTTCATTATAATTAAAGGGGCCAAAATTTTAAAGTTGTAATCTTTTCCCTTTAAAATACATTGGCATAAAAATCTGATTTATTACTAATAAAATTTTAATCCATTATTTTTACTTTATTCTGATTTTAAAAAAATTAATTTTTTTTATAAATTATACAAATTTAAAAATTCTCCTTTTTATACGTTGTTTAAAAGGTAATTTTTCAATAAAGTAAAAAAACTTGATATTTTATATCATTAGTTGATTTAATTTTTTTTGATTATTTTAATTGAGAAATTGTACATTTTTTTGTATTTAATTTTCAGGGAAAATAAGAAAAAATATCTTTAACTTTTTTAATTTCTATTTTTTATATAAAATTTTTTTTACCCTCCATAACAAAATGGAAATAATTTATTTTTTTGGGAAAACTGTATTATTTTTTTATCATTAGTAGTATTATTTAATGTTTTTTAAATAGACACAAACAATATTATTATTTTTAATGCTGTTGCTTTTAATCACTGTTTCCTGAATTTCTATCTTTTTACTGAATAAGAATGAAAGAAAATTGAACCTCAAAACCCTTATTTTAAATTTTTATATGATGATGGGACTGTCCTAAAGAATCAGATAAAAAAAGACATTTTTTATTCATTTTGAACGTAAATTTAAAAATTTTACTTTTTTGATAAACTTTTACTAACAATGAAATCCCATAAAAAACTAAATTATTGTTTTTTAAATTTAAATTATATTTAAAGTATAATAAAAAAAAGATAATGAATAATTTTCACTTTAAAAAAAAAAAATTGAAAATTAAAAACCCAAAAAATGATAAAACAATGCACTGTTACCAAACAAACAAAAGGGAAATTTTAATCTACAATAAAAAAAAAAACAAATTTAAAAAAGAAAATTTAATGAAAATATAAAACCCCTGAAAAAAATATAAAAAAGAAAGAAAAAAAAAAGAAATAAAAAAAAGATTTTTTTCAAACAGCGGTGGATCTTTCGTTCAAAAGATTCATATCACTAAGTGATGGTCATAAAAGGAAAGAAAAATATTTAAATTTAGTAAATTCATAAGATTAAATTTATCTGAATTAACTCACTTCACAGAATAAAAGAAGATACAAATATTGAAGAATCTTGGGAAAAAACTCAAATAATCGAAGCTACTCCAATTGCTGCTTAATTTACATTCAGAAAATGCTAATTTTCCGAATAAAGTTTAGACAATTCAATTTGATTTATGAATTACATTCCTCAACAATGAAAACAAAACGAGAAAAAATTTTTTTTGGACTGCAGATGAATATTTTTGAATTTTTTCTTTAAAAAAAAAACAACAATTTTTAAAAAATATTTTACGATTTTGAATTTGAAATTGTTCCCGAAATTTAATTCAATAATAAAAAATTTGCCCTTTAAAAGGTGACGTAAAATTTATTGATGGAAAACCATTATTTCCCCAAGTAAGAATTTCAGTTTATTTTGATAATTCAACCAAACCATTTTTATCTTTTATTTTGAACAAGAATTCAAAATTTTTATAAGATACAGATAAAAAAAGAAATAGTAGTAACAATAATCATTCTTTTATTAGGGATTGATTCGTTAAAATTTACCTATTTCAATAAAACGTATTGATAAACTTTAAAAATTTTTGGGGGCTTCGAATTTTTTTAATACTTTTATTAATGCATCAAAAAAGGGAAAATTTAATACAGTTTAAAGGAAAGGGATTTTTTGCATAATTTAAGTTTTTTAATACTTCTATGCTTCTTTAAAATTCTTTTAGAGAAAAAATATATCTCCTATTGAAAAAAAGCGATTCTAAAAAAAGTTTTATAATGAAATTTCAAATATTACCACCACTCTTTATGGCCCCCCATGTTACCATGTAACCATTTTGTAATTAAAAAAAAAATATAAAATTTTGTCAGTACCTCCTCCTACACAAATATAACTTTTTAAAAATGCAATAAAAGCAAAAATTTTAAAAAGGCATTTCAAATTTTTAAGATTTAAAAAATCAATTTATGAATCTCTTTTTTAAAAAAAAAAAAAACTAACTGTAAATGTAATTTCGATTTATTACCCTTTCCCCCCAAATAATATGTTTAATTTTTAAAATTATCTGAAAACTCAAACCTTTAAAGAAAATATGAAAATTATTTAAAATTTAAAAATATTAATACAAATTTCTGAGGCCACCCGACCAACCAGCTGCCACGCAGACACCCACCAACCGGAACCAACCGGCTCCGAAACAAACCCCCCCCAAAAAAAACAATAAACCCCACAAACCCCGCGCCTCCCATCCCGCCCCCAGCCCCCCCCCCCCCCCTCCCCCCCCCCACCCCACCCTCCTCCCCCCCCCCCCCCCCCGGACGCACCGCCCCTCGCGACCCCGCGCCATCACCCCACCCGGCCCACCGCCACCCCCCCCCCGCCCCCACTCCCCCCCCGCCCCCCTCCCCCCCCCCCTACACCCCCCCCCCCCCCCCCCGACCCCATGCCCCACACCCCGCCCCCCCCCAACCCCCCCCCCCCCCGCTCCCCGCCCCCCCCATAACCAGCCACACCCACCACACCCACGCCCCACGCCACCCGAGACCCACACCATGCGCCAACCCCCAAACCCTGTAGCCATCCCCCACCCCACACCCCACCCCCACCCCTGGCCCCCGCCCCCCCATCCCCCCCCCACCCCGCCTCCATCACCCACATCCCCTACCCAAACACCACACCATCCAGCCACATGCCCCCACCGTCCCACAACAACCACCCAGAGTCCAAGACCCACGTCCCCTTACCCCGCACCGAACCGGCCCCCCGCCACCCCCTCATCCACCCCACAACTCCCCCCCCCCCCTACGCCCCCCCACCATACATCTCAAACACCACATCAACACCACAAACTAACCCCAAACAAACACAAGCAGACAACCAACAAACAAATACCCCAACAAAACAAAAACAGACAAACACACCACCAGAACACCAAACCAAAACCAGTACAACACAAAAACAACAAAAAACAACAAATATGCACTATTAAACCCCCCCCCCTACAGCAGCCGACGCACCGCCTCCCCGCCCCCCCGCCCCCCCCCAAACCTCCCAACCCCCCCAACACCCGCCCCCACCAACCCCCGCACCCCGCCACCCCGCGCCCCGCCCCCCCCCCCCCCGCCACCCTCCCAACTCTAAATCCCCAACCCCAACACCAACCCCCCCGACCCACCCAACCCAACACCGCACACACCACACAGGAAGGACCACGCACGACCCAACCCTAACAAAAATCAAGCTCACAAGACAAAAACCACACCAATTTTAACACTTCAAACTCCCCAACACCACAACCCACCTAAACCGCAACCCCCCCAACCCAAACTACCGCTCCACACCCCCGCCACCCCACCCCACCCACCCAAAGACCAGTTACAAAAAAACAAAGACCACACCTATCCTCCACCCCCCCACAACCATACAAACACCCCACACTCCCCAAAAAATTAACCCACACCACCAACACCACCAACACCCCACAAACCACCTCATCAACACACAGGACTTCCCATAATCATCAAAGACAAATCAAATATGCTTGTAGTAATTTTTTATATTAGAATCAGACACTTCTATTTCTCTTGTTCGATAGCTTGTGCTGTGATTGTACTTGGTCTATACAGAAAGTTCTTGTTCTGATCTTTTTTGTGGTTTAAGTGGAGTGATGAACTATTTTTTCTAAAATTATAGAAAATTATTATTAAATGTATAAAAATAAATAAATATGTTTATTATAAAAAAAATTATTTAAAATATATTTATAAAAAATTATTATTATATTGTTTACCTTTTCATTTTGTCTTCCAGGAAATTTATATTTTGCTGCTTCATTATCCACTTGTTAAGATTTATTTTTCTGTATATGGTGATGGTGCTGCTATATCAAAGTTTATATCCTACATCATTAATGTTTCTTTTCTAATGAAATTTTAAATATTTTCATGTTGTTGTGGTAATGAAGGTTGAATTTTTTAGGTGAGGTGGTGTAGGAGTGATGCCATTTCTCAGTTTGTTGAAGGAGCAGGTATTGAAGGAAGAATTGGCATTTCAGTTGGATGCATTTCAGTTGTTGAAGTGGGGATAACATTTCATTGTTGAAGGAGCATAGTTATTGAAGGAAGATTGCAATTCAGTTTGGAATAAACATATACTCATTTCATTGTGAAGGGAGGATTGCATGTTCAGTTGTTGTTTCTAAGTGAAAACTTGAACCTACTAAACAAATTTCTTCCCTCATTATTTATTAGTTCTTTCTTTCTATTTTCTAATAAAGGTTGATCATCATTTTTATTTTTTTTAAAATGTTTTTTATTTTTATAAGATGAAATGTTGTAAAACTCTGTAGATGCATGATAGGTAGCTTGCTATAAAAGGCCGCCCCCAAATCTACCTGAAAAACAAAACCGCCACCAAACAACCCCCCCCCAGACCCCCCCCACCCCAACCCAACCCAACGCCAACAATCATACCCCACCCTCCAATCAAAAACTAAGTACACCAATCCCTAAAAAAAAATAACGCCACCTCCACTTAAACAAAAGGTACCAAACCAAACCCCACAAACAAACCCAACCCCACCCCCCAGACCACGCTCCTTCCCCATGCCCAACATCTATACCACACCCCCCAATAAACACTCCAAATTAACAACAATAAACAAAAACCCACCCAATTCCCACCAAATACTCTCCCATCCCAACAATTTACCAAAGTCAATACAATCAACACAACAACACATAACCCAACCCCCACCAGACCCAACACCACAACCCAACACAAACATCAACTGACCACCACAAACCAAACCACACCCCAATCAAGTACCAACACAACCGAATCAAACAACCTCATAAGCGCCAATAAAAAGCTGCATAATTTCTTTTTTATTTGATCTTGTTGCAGTGTGAATTTTCAACACATTATTTTCAATTTTCCCCTTTCTCCCTATTTTTTTTATAAAAATTTGTTAATAGTCATCGTCATATCTCCATCTGTATTATCAGATAAATCCTTTCTTTTTTTTTTTTATTTATTTCCATAGATTTAATTCACCAGGAATTGTTTTTTCCATTTTTTTTTTTTTTTTTTTCTTTTTTTTTATTTTTTTTTACCAAGATTTTTTTAATATGCAATTATATCAAATAATAAATTTAAATCCTTATGGGTGAAATGTATACTTCTTGTATAATATAAATTCCATGTTATAATTAATACTGAACGGGTCACTACCATAAGGGAAAAACAACCATCAACAGAGACATTTGTCCTTATAAATATCCCGGTACATTTCACATTCTATAAGTTCATTTAAATAATAATGTGAAAGATTATTAGGATTCTTCTCTTCTTTTTTTTTTTTTTTTTATTTTTATTTTTTTTTTTTTTTTTTTTTTTTTTTTATTTTTTTTTTCTTTTACTTTTAAAAATGTTCTTTTTTTCTTTCAAAGAGTACTCTTCAGAACTACTAAAATCATTCATCCAAATAATAGAAAACATAAAGTCACAAACACCTAACAGTGAAATCTTGGTGGTGGGATATCATAAGAGCCATACATAAAACGCATTCCGAAATAATCCAACATAATGACCCTCAAGCAATGAATACAAAAATAAATCCCCTATCACAACCAACCAACACACCCGTCAACATAATACCGACCAATACCACCACTCCTTTAATTGGAGAAGAAGGTATATGTGCATTGTATGAAAGAAGATACCAAAATTATCTAATAATTTATGTGTGATTATTATGAAAGGTTTAAAATATTTCTCTATATTTATTATTATTTCTATTTAAATGGCACACCTATTGAATCACGCCATATGAACACTTGAAAATAATTGAATCACACACACAAAATGACCACCAAATAGGCAAAGCTTCGTATATATCCCACAAACACCATAAATTTTCAATGAATCCGTACAAATACCTTATAAGGAAAAAAAGAGCTGAGGACAATAAACCATTTAATTTGCCGCTCCTCCCTTTTAGATTAACCTTTACCTACGTTTCAACAAATTGAAGTTAAAACCCAATAACAAAAAACAACCCATGTGCATTCTCAATACTCCACCACCAGAGGGGGGGGAACGTCTATAAGTGGAACGTTTTACGGAGACGAAGCAGAGAACCAAAGGCACAAGCCAACTCATTCACACGAAACATCCCAAAAGCCACAACGTACATCACACCCTATCTGAAACCTTCCTTCTATCTTGTTAACATACACCAGATGCCATTAAGAAAATTTTTAACCGTTGAATATAGGATGAGCTTATCTATGTGCCCCATCCCCTCACACAAATTCCACACTTCAGTCCACCCATCCTTCAACAATATAAAGATTCTTCTTTTTTTTTTTTATTCTTCTTCTTACTAAATAATTTTTCAAATATTCATACAAAAATCTGAAAAAGAAAAAAAAAAAGGATATAACCAAAATTCCCCCATTCGTAGATAACCAACAACCCAATACCAACAACCGAAAAAAATAATAAAACCCACCATAAACAACACAATACAGGAAAACCCCAGAAAACCAAAACACCCTCACGGACCCCCCACATCGAACAATCAACAAACAACATCAACAACAACAAACCCCATCATCCACCTCCCCCAAAAAAATACACCACCCCACAAACCACTCCCCATAAGCCTCAAATACCCAGATCCAGAAACAAACCCAAAAACAAAACCCCAAACACCACAAGCACAATCAACAAACCCAAATATAATATAAATAAGCCACACAAAATAACCATAACAAACTCTACAACCAACCAATCCATAACCGAACAACCAACTAAAGTCCCACCCCCGCCCCCCCTACAACCCCACATCCCACGCCCCCCCAACAATAAGTCACCCACACAACCCCCAATACGAACTGAAAACCCAGCCTCCACCCCGTCCCCACCCTCCCCCCTCCCCTCCCTTAAACCTCCCAAAGAACCCCCCCAAACCCTTCAATCAAACCCCCCCCCCCCCCCAACCCCCTGCCCTCCCCCTCCCCCCCAACTCTTGACCAACGCCCCTCCCCACCCCACCCACCAGTAAACCCCGCCCCCCCCCCCCCCCCAAAAACAAAACCAAAAACCCATAACCATTACCAACACCACCACGCAACAACAGAAGCAACCCCCCCCCGCCCCCCCAACCCACCCACCCATCCACAATACATAACAACCCACCCACCGACCATACACAACCCTCCACAAACCCCTCACTCCCCACACCCCCACACAAAAACTCACTCCCCATCCACCCCTCCCCCACCCCCCCGTCCTCACCCCCTCCCCCCCGCACAACAAACCAATTCCCCGCGACAACCCAGCGGCTGCTCCTACCGCCACCGCCCCCACAATCCTTCTCACACTCCCCCACCCCCCCGCCCCCCTCACCTCCGCCTCGTCTCCACCCCCTAACCCGCGCACCCACCAAACCCACCCCCACCCCACCAACAACAACGCAACAACATCCTAAAACCCCCCACCCCCCTCCCCAATGAATTATTACACCCCCCCCCCCCCCCCGCCCCCACCAAACGGACCCCCCACCCCCCAAAACACACCACCCCAATGCCATCTATCCCCCCACCCCCCCACCCCGCCTTCCATCGACCCCCGCCAATCACCTCCACCAACCCTCTACCCCCCCAGGGACATAAAAGTAAAAAAAAAAAAAAAAAAAAAAAAAAAAAAAAAAACAAAAACACCATCTACATCATGAACACACGACGATCCAAATCGCCAGAGAACACCCACTACACATTAGTATTCCCCCCCACACCCCCCTATCCCTCTATCCGTCAACCACAACAAAAAAACACACCAATACAGCTCCGACCCCTTTGACCACCGAACCCAATCGGGTAGAGAACCCCCCACCACCACCCGCGCCCCCCCCCCGCCCCCCCCCCCCCAACCCTATAAAAAATTTACAGTACTGGGGGGAATACAAAAGCCCCATCTCTTTACCCAACAACCCCCCCCCCGCCCCACCGTGTACTCCCACCGCAAATCTCAATCCTCAACTCCATATACCCAACCCACAACCCGCACAGCACTGGACACAACCCCCCCCCACCCCCCCCCCCCCCCTTCTCTTCTTCTTCCCCTCGCTCTCAAAAAAAACACCATTACCCCAACTCCACACCCCACAAACCTCAAAAAAATCCAACCCCCCTACAAAAAAAATACAAAAAAAACCCAAAAAACAACAACAACCAACTTACCTTACGCACTCCCCTACCCCCGCCACATCCAGACACAACCCAAACCAAAAACCCAACAACAAAAACCAACCACATACAACACCAACCTCAATCAGGCCCACGACACCATCTCACCCCCCCTGTGACCTAAAACACAAAAAACAAAAAAACCCACCAACAAATCATCACCCCAGATTATCATCCCTCTTTTTAACTCCTAATAATAACCCCCAAACCTCCTCCGCCTCCTCCAACGTTACCATTCATCAAATCCATAATCACTCATCAGGACATCATCACTTGAGGTTAGTGATGGGATTAAATCTCCTTTATATAGGATGAAACAGTGGGTGCAAAGTAGTAATTGTTCTTGTAAATTGAAAAACACCACCACAAAGTTAAGCCCCCTACAATCACAAGATTGACTTTGCCGCGCCTTCTTCTGACGTTTACCACCCCTACCCACGTCCATCATACAAACCATAAATAAAAGAATATTACCCACCACTTCATACATCTCTCCCCAACGCCTTCCCCCACAAAAAATAATAAATAATAATACCCCACAAACAAATCAAAACATAAACCACCAAAACCCGCCCACCAGACCCCAATAATAGTACATTCAGAACCTTGCTATTACTATACAAAAGAAGTCAAATAACAACCTAAACCTAATAACAACACAAAAAATAAACACCACAACCACTCCTTTAAGAACTAAACAATACCATAATACAATATAAAAAGACCATTCTAATGTCGATCTAAAAGGAAATGAGGAAGACTAGATAGTAATTTCTAAGAGAACCAAATTAAAAGATATCAAAGAGATATATTCCTTATGAAATATAATTTAAGTGTACCATCCTCTGTAAAATAGGCAAATTTGATGGAATTATTTATTAACACAAAAAATTTTGCGTATCATCAGGGAATTTAGAAGAATGCTAATAATCATATTTTTACCATATCTTTTTTAAAAAATTAAAAACATTGGAATCCATAATTAATATTATTTTATTTTTATTTATAAAACTAATTATGAATATTTATTTAAAAACTAAATTTAATTTTTTTAAAATATCCTTTTTTTTTTTTTTTTGCTTTTTATTTCAGATGTAGAATATATGAAATAATATAGTAAGAAGAAGAATACAAAAAAAAAAAAAAAAGAAGAATTCTTATTGTTTAAGAAAGTCAAGGTTAGGACTGCAAGAGAGTGAATAAGAGAGCCTTGGTGTGCCACAATCTAAGCTCATCCACATCAACCTCGGATAAAAATTTTCTTAACTGGCAACTGAAAAACATGGTGTACTGTAACGAAAGAAGGAATGGATCAGCACTTTTTTCATATTAAATGCAATATGAATTAGTGATGAGGATTGGCTAGTAGTGCTATTTTCTCTAAAAGAGTTCCTCAGAGAGTTTTAGACATCATTTTAAAAAAGATATTGTGTTAACTTCACTGAAACGAAAGTAACTAAAAGGAGCAAATGAAAATGAACCTCAGATCATATGCCAAAAAAGGAATTTATTACTATCATAGAAATAATGGTGAAACTCCCATCAGCAATTGCCTATATGTGTCATTTTTGTGAGTCAAATTATTCAAGGAACAAACCTTTCTGAACATAGTTTTCAAAAAAATAGAAAAACCTTCATAATAATCACACCTAAATTAATAGATACAATTTTATCGATCATACATACATGCACAAATACTTCATCACCACATAAAGGAGTAAATTACTAGCAAAAGAAGGGAATCACTTTTCGAAAAAATTTAACATTGATGATTTACAAAAAGATGGAATTTTCTGAATGCCTCATTCACTCCCCCAAGATTTCACTGTATGTGTGGTGATTGTTTTCCTATTATTTGGATGATTTTAGTAATTCTTGAAGAACTCTTTGAAAACATTTAAAAGTAAAGAAAAAAAAAGAAGATCCTAATAATCTTTCACATTATTTAAATGAACATATAGAATGTGAACCGATTTTATTAAGACAGTCTCAGTTGATGATGTTCCTTATGTAAGTGAAGTAATTAAAACAGAGAATTTATTATACTAAAGTATACATTTCACCAAAAAGGATTTATTAATGATATAAATTGCATATAAAAAAATCTTGGAAAAAACAATTCCTGGTGAAATAAAAAATGGGAAACAGAAAAAACAGATGAATTAACAAAATAAAAAATAAGAAAATGAAATGTGATGAAAATTCACAAACTGCAAACAAGATCAAAAAAAAAGAAACTGCAGCAAATATTGAACTTAATAATGCAGTACAATCAATGTTATTAAATGAAGGATTAATAACAGATAATATATTATTCAATACAAGACAATAAAAACCAATATTTTCCAGTCTAAAATTATATTTCCAGTTATTGAAGAACAAGTAGAACAAGTATTTATATACACTCAGAATTCGTGGCTGATAAAGGACATATAATCCTATGATGAAAAAAACTTCAAGTACAAGAAACTTATCAATGTGTTCAAACTACTCAACCTACTCAGCCTACAGAGTACAACATTTCATTTAAAAAAATAAATGTGATCAACCTTTACATATAGAACAAAATAAATAATGAGAAATTTTGTAGATCAGTTCTTAGAAACAACAACTGAAATGCATGCTCCCTTCAACAACTGGAAATGTATCCAACTGAAATGCATCTTCCTCAATAACCTGATCCTCAACAACCTTAAATGTACCCCATTCTACAACTGAAAATGCATCCAACTGGAATGCATCTTCCTTCAATACCTGCTCCTTCAACAACTGAAATGCATCCTCCTCCACCACCTCACGTACATTCAACCTTCATTACACAACAACTAGAAAATATTTCAAATAGTTCCCCTTTAAATATATAATAAATCCTAATTTATTAATAAATGATCAATACTACTTGAATCAAGGAAATTATTTTAAATGATTATAAATATATAAATATGGTGATGCTAGAGAGGGAATATAATAACTTCGATTCCCAAATGAATTAAAAATACAAGTATAAAAAGAAAACAAAAAAAACATTCATCACATCATTATCAGTAAATTCCATAAGAAACAAAGAGTAAGAAAAATAAAAAAAAGAAATCCAATCAAAACTACAATGCGATCATTATCCTAAAAGAAAAATAAAAAATAAAAAATAAAAGCTACAAAAAAACTATCATATATCGTTATCATTATCATGTCCAAGAGAAAAGAAAAATAGGAAACAAAAACAATCATTATCACAATATCATTTCAAAAAAAACAAGAAAAATTGAAAAAGCGAAAACAGTCTACATTAGCATCAGCATCATCTAAAAAATCAAATATTACAAAATCCAAACAAGAATAGATGAAAAATTACCTCTTCTTTTTACATTCTTATTATAATAAATTTCAACAAAAGTTATTAAAACCAATATTAAATCATTTACAAAGAAGACCAGACAGAAATGTAAAGTTTGAAAATAATTAATATATAATTATAAAAAAATATTAATATTAACAAACTAACAACTATGTTGATAGAAAACATATTAAGTTTTTATCCATATATTAAAACTACAACCATCTTCATGTTTGGACATACGCTTATCAGAAACAAATAGAAAAGATTGGTAAAATGATGGATTAATGCTGCAATTGACAAAATGTTTTCAAAAACGGTGTAATAGAAATTTCCTTGTATTTTAGACTTAAGTAATGTTTTTGACGTGAAAAAAGAAAAACAAATTATATAGAAAGATTTAAATAACAATAAGAAGAATTTTATAAAAAGAAAAAAATGAATATTGATAAATCACCATCAGCATATTCTCGTTCTCGGTCTCATTCTCATTCTCCGTTTCTCGTTCTCGTTCAATTTCCACCAATAAATAAATTTAGACGCTGAAACTACACCTAATTTAACGAGAATCAGATATTGAAGAAATAATAAAGATAAAAACCTAATCCCATCAGTTATATCTGAAATATCCTTCGTCTTTTCCCGTTTTCAATGGGTACACAATCACGTTCCAGATTTAATACTCATTAATACGTCACCAAAACATAATGAAACTATATGAATTTAATTTCATATCCAGATACTCTCAGGAAATACTCCAATTCACCATACACCATTACATAATGAAACTTTATTTGAATTTAAAAGCTTACTCCAGGTTACGTTTGTTAAAAAAAATTTAAATGATATAAGAAAATATAATAAAAAAGTTAAATTAAATTCTAATTGGAAAACCGTAATTTAGATGAAAAAATAAAAATTATAATGATTAAAAATTTGAGAAATGTCCCTTTAAGATATAACTTATATTAGACTTTAGTAATTTAAACTGAAATTTTTTCATAAATTAGAAAATATTTTAACTTTTAAAATGGAAATGGAAGAAAATATTGAATATTTAAATAAGATAATAATACTTATTTATTTAAAAGAATGAAATTGAGGGCCAACAAAGTAAAACAAGTAGGATTGAACTATTCCATTTTATCAGTATGATTTTTTAAATCATTTCCTTAAAAATAATGATAATACTATACACATCTAAAATTATTAAAATTTATTTTTGAAAAGCTTTTATCCTGCGTACTTCCTCCCTTCGCGAAATGGTGTACACAAATAAACTTAATAAAAAATGCTAATAATTAATCATAACATGGAAATATTTTTGTGGGCTTTTAGTTTTATATTTGTTCAATTTTTAATTATTTTAAGTTTGATAATTTGGCATTAAAAAAATATTTTTAATATTCTATTCTTCAGAATCAAATGAAAAATTTTCAGTGTAATATTATAAAAAAAAAGAAAATAATTAGTGCAAACACTGATCAAAAAGATTTATTTACCTTATTCTATTGCTTTATACAAAGAATCTCAAATTCATATATTTCAAAGCAATAATTTATTTTACACATTAAGCCCCACAAAATTATCATTTATTTTCATTGATATAATAAACTTAATTTAATAAGCCAATCAATTTTAAATGTTAATAATTATCAAAAAACAATGCTGTGATCAATCTATCATAATATCCTGATTTAGCATGCCATTCTTTCAGTTGAAAATAACATCGATTTCTTTAATTACTCCAATTAAAAAAAATAATGTGTAAGAAAATCACCTAAATTATCTTAAAGAAAAAATATATACAATTGTAAACATACAGACTTCAAACCTATCATTTAAAGAATCCAATGACAATATTATACCATCTCCATCTCAACGGTAAAATTAATTTTAAAAAAAAGATTAATAATCATATATTTACAATATTTAAATGACCTTATAAAATCGACAATATTTATAAACAGAAAGAAAAAATTAAAAACAATGGAATAAGAAAGGAAAAGGTAAAAAAGAAATATTTTCAGTTTATAATTTTCGCTATTTATAATAACCCATAAATATTTATTTAAAAAAATATAATACTAATAATTTATTAATACATATATTTTTTTGTAAAGTAAACATATTATAAAAATTTAATAATAATTTTGAAAATATGTTTTAACATGTCAAAGAAATCCCCTTAGAAGCTTTAGTTTTATATTTTTAAAGAAATTATTTTTACTTGTCTTATGCCTATGATAAATACTTACTACATGACTCCCATTATTTTAAAAAAATGTGGTCATTGTTTATGTTTAACATGTTACAAATCTGACAAAACAACACGTGTGTTTTAATGATCAGTTGTTAACTAGCTTATTTACATTACAAGAAATTTAATTAATTGATAAAAGAATCTCTATGACCAACTATTGATGAATAAGTATACACATAACTTTCACGAAATTATACACTATTCTCATTTTTTATATTTTTTATTAGAAATTAACATACTATATTCATTCTTCTCAGAGTAACATAATAAATATAGATTTTTGCATTAATTTTTAATTTTAAAATATTATTAATCATGTAATTCACTTCATTATTATTCATATTAATTTTTAAAATATTATTTTCAAATGAAACAAATTTGATTAACTTTTTTTTATAAATAATAAAGCTGATATATTGGTGTAATTTCTAATTTCCAAATTGGGGTATTATTTTTTAATAAATAAGGTATTATTTGTGAATTTAGAGTGCGGACACTGAAATATAATTGTTGGTTGTAATTCCTCTAAAAATTTTATGAAAATTGATGGGTCCAATAATAATTAATTGATCATTGTAAATAATAAATGTAGAAATCAGACAAACAATGAGGACAAAAATTATTATCTTCAGAGAGTTGTTGTTTCTTGTGGATATTATAAAAAGCCAACAATAAAATCTTGACAATTTAAAAAACATAATTTTATTTTTTATTATTTAAATACATTTTTTTTAACCTTTTGTTATTTACAAATTTAAATTAATAAAAAAAATTATGTCTGATAATTAATTCTTTTAAGAAATTGATAAATATAATTCTTGATCAATTATGTTGAAGAAATTGATAACATTATTATAATACAATCAAAAAATTTCTTTACAATACATTTTTCTATACATCTACAATTATCTCAAACATTAACCATTTTCAATGTTGCTTCAATTTTTTTTTCAAATAGCTTTTCCTAAACAAACATTACAGTCTTAATTATTAGTCAATATTGTGGAATTTCTTCTAAATAACAAATGGTAATATAAATACGAAACACAGAGATAAACTTAAGAATATATTAAACTGTATACACTGGATCATATTATTCCTTATATGGAAAATATTAATAATGAAAATTTTAATAAAGATATTCAGAATTATATATACAAACAATAAAAACAAAAAGGGAATTGTAAATTATTCAAATTAGAGCCTATATGAACAGGATTATAACAAAAATAAGAAATTAACAAAAAAATAATTATAAAAATTTTCTAGGCGAGAATGTTTACAATTCCGTGTAAGTTTTAACTTATATTCAATTACAAAAATATATTCTTGCCCAATTATTACCAACAATCTTTATTATAACACCTATATTCACCCTATACATATAAAATTGTTAAAAAAATAAAAAAAAATGAATAATTGAATTTATGAGTAATTATTCGAATTCTAATGATTTATAGAAAAATAAAAAAAAAATTTAATCGACTTATAACATAATCCTTCAACTCAAAGAGAAATTATTACTTAAGATGAAGTGAAGAAAATATTATCTCATCAAAGAAGAATCTCAATGTACCTATGAAACGCAATTGAACAAATCTTCTTAATTATCCATTAAGTATAAAAAAAAATTTATGAATGTACTTTGCGTAAATATGGAAAATATAAATAAAACTACCATAGGTAGAGATACACTATTACACCTGATTAGTTTAATCGTTATATATATATTTAAATCAAGATGCTAATAATAAAATAATCGAAACAACGTGTTACAATGTACGTACTTTACAAATAAATCCATAGTAGGGGACTATTTTAAAATAAATCAAGAAATACGCCTTCCTCGTCTTGTTTGGACAATCTAAAGCAAGAAATAATATAAGCCCTAAGATAAAAAATTATTTTATTAACTCTTAAAAAAAAAAAAAAAACGAATTCTGATAAAAATATGTTATGAGCTAAAGAGAAAAAACATTGCCTACAAACTCTTTTAACTCATTTATCACACACGGTCTTTGTATTTAAAAAGAAGCTAATCGTTTTTAAAAAACCCCACATCAAAAAATAATTGACGCTCTTGTCATTCATCCAGAAATCAAACAAAAACAGAGTAAATTTTAAGTATAACCTGTAAATTAATGGAAAACATGGAAAAGATCATAACATTCATTATTCATTATCCATTATTGAAAGGTGGTCAAACAATTTTTTTTCATTAAAAATTTACACCATTTGTTAAATATCAATGAAACATAATTATATAATAATCCCTGCCATGGAACTAAAATAACTGATTATTTAAATAAACCCATTTTCTATAATACAAGTTATCAGAGTACTTTGCAAAATTTTTAAGAATCATTAAATGATAATTGCAAAACAAAAAAATCCAAGTTTAACTAATGAAGATCTTAAAGGATCAGGAACACCATTCAATATGTGTTGATTTTTTGGCCACTTCGAGACATTTAATAATTTGTCTAGAACATTTCGGATGATCCTGATTACAATATTGAAAATAATAGTTATTAATAACTAGAAAAAGAAAAAAAATTTTTTACTTCTTACTTTTAACTATATTCTTGATTATTACATACAAATATTTTTAGGTAAAATACATATTTCAATATAAATTTACTAACTATAATAAAGAAAAATACTCTATTAGAATATAAAATTTTACAAAATTTATTGAGGTAAAAATACAAGACTATAATGTTAAAATCATATGATATTAAATTTAAATCTAATCTAACAAGATACTCCCATGCCTTTAGTCATTTAGAAATAATAATAATAATGACTAATTTATTTTTTTAAGTATATAAAAACAAATGAAAATATAGTTAAAATTAAAACTAAGGACAAGGAAAAAGTTTAACTGCTTTTTGCTTTTAAACTATATCCTGTTTATTACAAACATTTTAAAGTTAAAACTATTTTTTATATGAGGCCTCTATCTCAATTGTAATTTACTTGAAAAGTTTATTTTAATAAGTTGATAACAAGACAAAATATTCATGTACCATAAAAAATATTTATAATTTTTTGTTTACAAAATCAATGAAAAAAATTTATTTAAAAATTAATGAAAAAGAAAAATAATTTAAATTATAAAGGAAATGAAATTGTGAAAAAGAAAAGAAAAAGAAATATAATTATAGACATAAAACTATATCTACATTAAATAAATTTATTAAATATCATTTTTAAATACATTCTAAAAAATAGTTATGGGTATAAATGTGATCACCAAATTCCTACGTAACTGAAGCAGCCATCTTTATTTTACAGTAACAGTAAAATAAAATTAAACATACAACTATTTGTCATTTGGTGACAGAATAGTAAAACAGAAAAACCTTACCTATAACCCAAATTTTACCATACTATAAAAAAATTTTTCTTCTCTCCAAAGTAATTACAAATATATGTCCAGAATTAATTGGGCTAAAAATTTAATTAAAAAGTATAAATAATTCACAAATGAAATTAATTTTTATTATAGCTCAAACATTTCACCTGTATTAAATTCAGTGATATTCAAAATTACAATGTAATTTACATATAAACTGATAAATATAAAACTCTACATGTGGCGTGTCCAGTTTATTAAATAAAATGGAATTTGTTTAACTCTTATATTATAGTATCATGTGAAGAGAGTTATATCAAAGTGTAATCTTATAATTATTTTATTAATTGATAAAGAATATATTTTAGCTAATTTGTATCAATGAGAAATTGTAGAATTTAAAATGGCAATAGTTTATTGTTACAACAATACCACAAATGGGCCATCCGTCCTCGCCCCCTACCCCCCCCAGTTACAATACAGATAAACCCAGCAGTACTTCGTAGCCCCACGGCCCAAAACTCCGCAACACCAACACAAACCCCAGCCCCCACAAGCCCCACAGACACATCAAAAACCCCCATAACCCCCCCCCCTTCGAGCAACGGCCCTCCACACCAACCTCCCGCCCACCAGTGAGTTTCAGCGCACCTCCTCCAACCCCGCAAGAAGCTTCCTCCCAACAAAGGACCTCGCGCAGCCAACAAAACACAACTCACAAAACAACGATACAAACACCCAACCAAACCGGCAACCAATCAAAGCCACAGCCAGCCAATCTCAAACCCACGCACAAATGCCATACCACCCCCCGACACACCCCACATTTGCGACCCGCGGACTTTTCGACCACCCCCCTCAAACCCCCACAATCATTGTCCCAACCCCCCCCAATTTACCCCCCGGCCATCATCCCCACCCCCACGCCGCTGCACCCCTCATCCCAGCCCCCGACCCCCTCACCGCCTCGACCCACCCCCCTATCACCACAACCCCATCCAACCCCTCAAATTTTAACCCCCGCCCCCCCACCCCCCCTCCACCCCACCCAAACGCACCCCCGCCACCCCCCCACACCCCCACCCCACCCGCCCGACCTACTACCGGCCCCCCCAGCTCCCTCCCCTGCCAACGTTTCGACGCTCCACCATCCGCCTGCCGCTGACCCCCCCCCCCGGCCCCCCCCCCCCACCCCTGCCCCCCCCCCACCCCCCCCCCCCTCCCCCCGCACTCCCCACAATACACACAAACCAACACAAACCACGAAGAAAAGAAACCACACTTACCCATACGGCACCACGACTCCCCCAAGAGGCCACCCGACCAACCAGCTGCCACGCAGACACCCACCAACCGGAACCAACCGGCTCCGAAACAAACCCCCCCCAAAAAAAACAATAAACCCCACAAACCCCGCGCCTCCCATCCCGCCCCCAGCCCCCCCCCCCCCCCTCCCCCCCCCCACCCCACCCTCCTCCCCCCCCCCCCCCCCCGGACGCACCGCCCCTCGCGACCCCGCGCCATCACCCCACCCGGCCCACCGCCACCCCCCCCCCGCCCCCACTCCCCCCCCGCCCCCCTCCCCCCCCCCCTACACCCCCCCCCCCCCCCCCCGACCCCATGCCCCACACCCCGCCCCCCCCCAACCCCCCCCCCCCCCGCTCCCCGCCCCCCCCATAACCAGCCACACCCACCACACCCACGCCCCACGCCACCCGAGACCCACACCATGCGCCAACCCCCAAACCCTGTAGCCATCCCCCACCCCACACCCCACCCCCACCCCTGGCCCCCGCCCCCCCATCCCCCCCCCACCCCGCCTCCATCACCCACATCCCCTACCCAAACACCACACCATCCAGCCACATGCCCCCACCGTCCCACAACAACCACCCAGAGTCCAAGACCCACGTCCCCTTACCCCGCACCGAACCGGCCCCCCGCCACCCCCTCATCCACCCCACAACTCCCCCCCCCCCCTACGCCCCCCCACCATACATCTCAAACACCACATCAACACCACAAACTAACCCCAAACAAACACAAGCAGACAACCAACAAACAAATACCCCAACAAAACAAAAACAGACAAACACACCACCAGAACACCAAACCAAAACCAGTACAACACAAAAACAACAAAAAACAACAAATATGCACTATTAAACCCCCCCCCCTACAGCAGCCGACGCACCGCCTCCCCGCCCCCCCGCCCCCCCCCAAACCTCCCAACCCCCCCAACACCCGCCCCCACCAACCCCCGCACCCCGCCACCCCGCGCCCCGCCCCCCCCCCCCCCGCCACCCTCCCAACTCTAAATCCCCAACCCCAACACCAACCCCCCCGACCCACCCAACCCAACACCGCACACACCACACAGGAAGGACCACGCACGACCCAACCCTAACAAAAATCAAGCTCACAAGACAAAAACCACACCAATTTTAACACTTCAAACTCCCCAACACCACAACCCACCTAAACCGCAACCCCCCCAACCCAAACTACCGCTCCACACCCCCGCCACCCCACCCCACCCACCCAAAGACCAGTTACAAAAAAACAAAGACCACACCTATCCTCCACCCCCCCACAACCATACAAACACCCCACACTCCCCAAAAAATTAACCCACACCACCAACACCACCAACACCCCACAAACCACCTCATCAACACACAGGACTTCCCATAATCATCAAAGACAAATCAAATATGCTTGTAGTAATTTTTTATATTAGAATCAGACACTTCTATTTCTCTTGTTCGATAGCTTGTGCTGTGATTGTACTTGGTCTATACAGAAAGTTCTTGTTCTGATCTTTTTTGTGGTTTAAGTGGAGTGATGAACTATTTTTTCTAAAATTATAGAAAATTATTATTAAATGTATAAAAATAAATAAATATGTTTATTATAAAAAAAATTATTTAAAATATATTTATAAAAAATTATTATTATATTGTTTACCTTTTCATTTTGTCTTCCAGGAAATTTATATTTTGCTGCTTCATTATCCACTTGTTAAGATTTATTTTTCTGTATATGGTGATGGTGCTGCTATATCAAAGTTTATATCCTACATCATTAATGTTTCTTTTCTAATGAAATTTTAAATATTTTCATGTTGTTGTGGTAATGAAGGTTGAATTTTTTAGGTGAGGTGGTGTAGGAGTGATGCCATTTCTCAGTTTGTTGAAGGAGCAGGTATTGAAGGAAGAATTGGCATTTCAGTTGGATGCATTTCAGTTGTTGAAGTGGGGATAACATTTCATTGTTGAAGGAGCATAGTTATTGAAGGAAGATTGCAATTCAGTTTGGAATAAACATATACTCATTTCATTGTGAAGGGAGGATTGCATGTTCAGTTGTTGTTTCTAAGTGAAAACTTGAACCTACTAAACAAATTTCTTCCCTCATTATTTATTAGTTCTTTCTTTCTATTTTCTAATAAAGGTTGATCATCATTTTTATTTTTTTTAAAATGTTTTTTATTTTTATAAGATGAAATGTTGTAAAACTCTGTAGATGCATGATAGGTAGCTTGCTATAAAAGGCCGCCCCCAAATCTACCTGAAAAACAAAACCGCCACCAAACAACCCCCCCCCAGACCCCCCCCACCCCAACCCAACCCAACGCCAACAATCATACCCCACCCTCCAATCAAAAACTAAGTACACCAATCCCTAAAAAAAAATAACGCCACCTCCACTTAAACAAAAGGTACCAAACCAAACCCCACAAACAAACCCAACCCCACCCCCCAGACCACGCTCCTTCCCCATGCCCAACATCTATACCACACCCCCCAATAAACACTCCAAATTAACAACAATAAACAAAAACCCACCCAATTCCCACCAAATACTCTCCCATCCCAACAATTTACCAAAGTCAATACAATCAACACAACAACACATAACCCAACCCCCACCAGACCCAACACCACAACCCAACACAAACATCAACTGACCACCACAAACCAAACCACACCCCAATCAAGTACCAACACAACCGAATCAAACAACCTCATAAGCGCCAATAAAAAGCTGCATAATTTCTTTTTTATTTGATCTTGTTGCAGTGTGAATTTTCAACACATTATTTTCAATTTTCCCCTTTCTCCCTATTTTTTTTATAAAAATTTGTTAATAGTCATCGTCATATCTCCATCTGTATTATCAGATAAATCCTTTCTTTTTTTTTTTTATTTATTTCCATAGATTTAATTCACCAGGAATTGTTTTTTCCATTTTTTTTTTTTTTTTTTTCTTTTTTTTTATTTTTTTTTACCAAGATTTTTTTAATATGCAATTATATCAAATAATAAATTTAAATCCTTATGGGTGAAATGTATACTTCTTGTATAATATAAATTCCATGTTATAATTAATACTGAACGGGTCACTACCATAAGGGAAAAACAACCATCAACAGAGACATTTGTCCTTATAAATATCCCGGTACATTTCACATTCTATAAGTTCATTTAAATAATAATGTGAAAGATTATTAGGATTCTTCTCTTCTTTTTTTTTTTTTTTTTATTTTTATTTTTTTTTTTTTTTTTTTTTTTTTTTTATTTTTTTTTTCTTTTACTTTTAAAAATGTTCTTTTTTTCTTTCAAAGAGTACTCTTCAGAACTACTAAAATCATTCATCCAAATAATAGAAAACATAAAGTCACAAACACCTAACAGTGAAATCTTGGTGGTGGGATATCATAAGAGCCATACATAAAACGCATTCCGAAATAATCCAACATAATGACCCTCAAGCAATGAATACAAAAATAAATCCCCTATCACAACCAACCAACACACCCGTCAACATAATACCGACCAATACCACCACTCCTTTAATTGGAGAAGAAGGTATATGTGCATTGTATGAAAGAAGATACCAAAATTATCTAATAATTTATGTGTGATTATTATGAAAGGTTTAAAATATTTCTCTATATTTATTATTATTTCTATTTAAATGGCACACCTATTGAATCACGCCATATGAACACTTGAAAATAATTGAATCACACACACAAAATGACCACCAAATAGGCAAAGCTTCGTATATATCCCACAAACACCATAAATTTTCAATGAATCCGTACAAATACCTTATAAGGAAAAAAAGAGCTGAGGACAATAAACCATTTAATTTGCCGCTCCTCCCTTTTAGATTAACCTTTACCTACGTTTCAACAAATTGAAGTTAAAACCCAATAACAAAAAACAACCCATGTGCATTCTCAATACTCCACCACCAGAGGGGGGGGAACGTCTATAAGTGGAACGTTTTACGGAGACGAAGCAGAGAACCAAAGGCACAAGCCAACTCATTCACACGAAACATCCCAAAAGCCACAACGTACATCACACCCTATCTGAAACCTTCCTTCTATCTTGTTAACATACACCAGATGCCATTAAGAAAATTTTTAACCGTTGAATATAGGATGAGCTTATCTATGTGCCCCATCCCCTCACACAAATTCCACACTTCAGTCCACCCATCCTTCAACAATATAAAGATTCTTCTTTTTTTTTTTTATTCTTCTTCTTACTAAATAATTTTTCAAATATTCATACAAAAATCTGAAAAAGAAAAAAAAAAAGGATATAACCAAAATTCCCCCATTCGTAGATAACCAACAACCCAATACCAACAACCGAAAAAAATAATAAAACCCACCATAAACAACACAATACAGGAAAACCCCAGAAAACCAAAACACCCTCACGGACCCCCCACATCGAACAATCAACAAACAACATCAACAACAACAAACCCCATCATCCACCTCCCCCAAAAAAATACACCACCCCACAAACCACTCCCCATAAGCCTCAAATACCCAGATCCAGAAACAAACCCAAAAACAAAACCCCAAACACCACAAGCACAATCAACAAACCCAAATATAATATAAATAAGCCACACAAAATAACCATAACAAACTCTACAACCAACCAATCCATAACCGAACAACCAACTAAAGTCCCACCCCCGCCCCCCCTACAACCCCACATCCCACGCCCCCCCAACAATAAGTCACCCACACAACCCCCAATACGAACTGAAAACCCAGCCTCCACCCCGTCCCCACCCTCCCCCCTCCCCTCCCTTAAACCTCCCAAAGAACCCCCCCAAACCCTTCAATCAAACCCCCCCCCCCCCCCAACCCCCTGCCCTCCCCCTCCCCCCCAACTCTTGACCAACGCCCCTCCCCACCCCACCCACCAGTAAACCCCGCCCCCCCCCCCCCCCCAAAAACAAAACCAAAAACCCATAACCATTACCAACACCACCACGCAACAACAGAAGCAACCCCCCCCCGCCCCCCCAACCCACCCACCCATCCACAATACATAACAACCCACCCACCGACCATACACAACCCTCCACAAACCCCTCACTCCCCACACCCCCACACAAAAACTCACTCCCCATCCACCCCTCCCCCACCCCCCCGTCCTCACCCCCTCCCCCCCGCACAACAAACCAATTCCCCGCGACAACCCAGCGGCTGCTCCTACCGCCACCGCCCCCACAATCCTTCTCACACTCCCCCACCCCCCCGCCCCCCTCACCTCCGCCTCGTCTCCACCCCCTAACCCGCGCACCCACCAAACCCACCCCCACCCCACCAACAACAACGCAACAACATCCTAAAACCCCCCACCCCCCTCCCCAATGAATTATTACACCCCCCCCCCCCCCCCGCCCCCACCAAACGGACCCCCCACCCCCCAAAACACACCACCCCAATGCCATCTATCCCCCCACCCCCCCACCCCGCCTTCCATCGACCCCCGCCAATCACCTCCACCAACCCTCTACCCCCCCAGGGACATAAAAGTAAAAAAAAAAAAAAAAAAAAAAAAAAAAAAAAAAACAAAAACACCATCTACATCATGAACACACGACGATCCAAATCGCCAGAGAACACCCACTACACATTAGTATTCCCCCCCACACCCCCCTATCCCTCTATCCGTCAACCACAACAAAAAAACACACCAATACAGCTCCGACCCCTTTGACCACCGAACCCAATCGGGTAGAGAACCCCCCACCACCACCCGCGCCCCCCCCCCGCCCCCCCCCCCCCAACCCTATAAAAAATTTACAGTACTGGGGGGAATACAAAAGCCCCATCTCTTTACCCAACAACCCCCCCCCCGCCCCACCGTGTACTCCCACCGCAAATCTCAATCCTCAACTCCATATACCCAACCCACAACCCGCACAGCACTGGACACAACCCCCCCCCACCCCCCCCCCCCCCCTTCTCTTCTTCTTCCCCTCGCTCTCAAAAAAAACACCATTACCCCAACTCCACACCCCACAAACCTCAAAAAAATCCAACCCCCCTACAAAAAAAATACAAAAAAAACCCAAAAAACAACAACAACCAACTTACCTTACGCACTCCCCTACCCCCGCCACATCCAGACACAACCCAAACCAAAAACCCAACAACAAAAACCAACCACATACAACACCAACCTCAATCAGGCCCACGACACCATCTCACCCCCCCTGTGACCTAAAACACAAAAAACAAAAAAACCCACCAACAAATCATCACCCCAGATTATCATCCCTCTTTTTAACTCCTAATAATAACCCCCAAACCTCCTCCGCCTCCTCCAACGTTACCATTCATCAAATCCATAATCACTCATCAGGACATCATCACTTGAGGTTAGTGATGGGATTAAATCTCCTTTATATAGGATGAAACAGTGGGTGCAAAGTAGTAATTGTTCTTGTAAATTGAAAAACACCACCACAAAGTTAAGCCCCCTACAATCACAAGATTGACTTTGCCGCGCCTTCTTCTGACGTTTACCACCCCTACCCACGTCCATCATACAAACCATAAATAAAAGAATATTACCCACCACTTCATACATCTCTCCCCAACGCCTTCCCCCACAAAAAATAATAAATAATAATACCCCACAAACAAATCAAAACATAAACCACCAAAACCCGCCCACCAGACCCCAATAATAGTACATTCAGAACCTTGCTATTACTATACAAAAGAAGTCAAATAACAACCTAAACCTAATAACAACACAAAAAATAAACACCACAACCACTCCTTTAAGAACTAAACAATACCATAATACAATATAAAAAGACCATTCTAATGTCGATCTAAAAGGAAATGAGGAAGACTAGATAGTAATTTCTAAGAGAACCAAATTAAAAGATATCAAAGAGATATATTCCTTATGAAATATAATTTAAGTGTACCATCCTCTGTAAAATAGGCAAATTTGATGGAATTATTTATTAACACAAAAAATTTTGCGTATCATCAGGGAATTTAGAAGAATGCTAATAATCATATTTTTACCATATCTTTTTTAAAAAATTAAAAACATTGGAATCCATAATTAATATTATTTTATTTTTATTTATAAAACTAATTATGAATATTTATTTAAAAACTAAATTTAATTTTTTTAAAATATCCTTTTTTTTTTTTTTTTGCTTTTTATTTCAGATGTAGAATATATGAAATAATATAGTAAGAAGAAGAATACAAAAAAAAAAAAAAAAGAAGAATTCTTATTGTTTAAGAAAGTCAAGGTTAGGACTGCAAGAGAGTGAATAAGAGAGCCTTGGTGTGCCACAATCTAAGCTCATCCACATCAACCTCGGATAAAAATTTTCTTAACTGGCAACTGAAAAACATGGTGTACTGTAACGAAAGAAGGAATGGATCAGCACTTTTTTCATATTAAATGCAATATGAATTAGTGATGAGGATTGGCTAGTAGTGCTATTTTCTCTAAAAGAGTTCCTCAGAGAGTTTTAGACATCATTTTAAAAAAGATATTGTGTTAACTTCACTGAAACGAAAGTAACTAAAAGGAGCAAATGAAAATGAACCTCAGATCATATGCCAAAAAAGGAATTTATTACTATCATAGAAATAATGGTGAAACTCCCATCAGCAATTGCCTATATGTGTCATTTTTGTGAGTCAAATTATTCAAGGAACAAACCTTTCTGAACATAGTTTTCAAAAAAATAGAAAAACCTTCATAATAATCACACCTAAATTAATAGATACAATTTTATCGATCATACATACATGCACAAATACTTCATCACCACATAAAGGAGTAAATTACTAGCAAAAGAAATGAATCACTTTTCAAAAAAATTTAAAATTGATGATTTACAAAAAGATGGAATATTCTGAATGCCTCTTCACTTCCCACCAAGATTTCACTGTAGGTGTTGTGGGTGTTTTCTATTATTTGGATGGGTTTTAGTAATTCTGAAGAAATCTTTGAAGAACATTTAAAAGTAAAGAAAAAAAAAAGAAGATCCTAATAATCTTTCACATTATTTAAATGAACTTATAGAGTGAACCTGATATTTATAAGACAGTCTCAGTTGATGATGTTCCTTATGTAAGTGAAGTATTAAAACAGAGAATTTATTATACTAGAAGTATACATTTCACCAAAAAGGATTTATTTATGATATAATTGCATATAAAAAAATCTTGGAAAAAACAATTCTGGTGAAATAAATAAAAGGGAAAAGAAAAACAGATGACATTAACAAAATAAAAAATAAGAAAATGAAATGTGATGAAAATTCACAACTGCAACAAGATCAAAAAAAAGAAACTGCAGCAAATATTGAACTTAATAATGCAGTACAATCAATGTTATTAAATGAAGGATTAATAACAGATAATAATTATTCAATACAAGACAATAATAACCAATATTTTCAGTCTACAAATTATATTCCAGTTAATGAAGAACAAGTAGAACAAGTTTTTATATACACTCAGAATTCAGTGGCTGATAAAGGACATATATCCTATGATGAAAAAACTTCAGTACAAGAAACTTATCAATGTGTTCAAACTACTCAACCTACTCAGCCTACGGAGTACAACATTTCATTTAGAAAAAAAATGATGATTTAACTTTATAGAAAATAATAAATAATGAGAAATTTGTAGATCAGTTCTTAGAAACAACAACTGAAATGCATCCTCCTTCAACAACTGAAATGTATCCAACTGAAATGCATCTTCCTTCAATAACTGCTCCTTCAACAACTGAAATGTATCCCCATTCAACAACTGAAATGCATCCAACTGAAATGCATCTTCCTTCAATACCTGCTCCTTCAAAAAACTGAAATGCATTCCTCCTCCACCACCTCCACCTAAATTCAACCTTCATTACCACAACAACTAGAAAATATTTCAAATTTCATAGAAACATTAAATGATGTAGATATAAAACTTTGATTAGCAGCACCATCACCATATACAGAAAAAAAAATTAAAA
>NC_069485.1:20475703-20505257 GCF_026875155.1 Cherax quadricarinatus
ATAAAAAAAAAAACATTTTTTCTTTTTAAAATTTTTAAAAAATATTAAATTTTATTTGTTTATTAAAAAAATTAAAAAAAAACCAAAAAAAAATTAAAAAAATTTTTGAAAAAAATTTAAAAACCTTTTAATTAAAATTTTAAAAATTTATTATTTAAAAATATTTTTTTTTAAAATTTTAAAAAAAACTTTAATTTAATAAAATTTTTTAATTTTAAAAAATTAAAAGGCTTGTTTTGTTTTAAAATGTTAGTAAAAGAATTTTTAATAAAAAATTAAAACAAAAAAAAAATTTTTTAACTTTTTATATGTTTTTTCTTTTTTTTTAAAAAGTATTAAAAAATAAATAAAAAAATTAAAAAAAATTTCAATTTTTGTTTGGTTTATTGGGTTTTTTTTTTTTTAAATTTTTAAAATTTTATTATAAATTTTTTTAAAAAAAATTGTTAATTGTTTTTTATTATTTTTTTTTTTTAAATTAAATTAAAATTAAAGAAAATTTTTTGTAAAATATTTTTGGTTTAAAAAAAATTTTAAAAAATTAAAATATAATTTAAAGATGGAAATAATGAGTTTTTTGGACTCTACAAAATGAAATAAAAATCCTATTTTTTTATTTTTTTTATTTTTGAAATTATAACTTTTTAAATGAAAATTTTAAAGGGAAAAAAAAAACAATAATAATTTCTTGCCAAATTGTAAAATTTTCAAATTTTTAATTGCATTTTTTTATATTTGGGGAGTACTTAATTAAAAAAAAAAAAATTTTTTCCATAAAATTTATTATTATTTTTTATTTTTAAAAGATAAAATTAAAACAGATTTTTTTTTTAAATTGAATAAAAAAAATATTTGATTTATTCTATTACTCTTTAAAATATACTCATTGAAAAAAAAAAAAATTTTTCACTTAATGATTTTGAAAAAATTTAATGTTTTTAATATTTACAATAGTTTTTCTTACTTGTTCATGTGTTTAATTTTTTAAATTTAAACACACTAATAAAATTTTATAAAATTTCTTGTACTTTTTTAAATTTTAAAGGTTTTTTATAAAAAAATCTGAAAATTTAATTTTTAAATTCTGTAGTAAGACATGAATAACAAATGTCATTTTTTTTTATTTTAAAAAATTGAAAATTTTACCCAATAATCCAAAAGAAAAATTTTTTTTACTTAGAACGGTTTGATTAAAAAAATATTTTTAATAAAAAATTAACCCTAATAACCAATTATTACCAAATTCCAAAAGAAAACAGTTAAAATTAAATAAAATTTTTTTTTTAAATTTGAAATTAATGTATTCAAAAGTTTCTTTTGTTTATTAATTAATCCCTTATGACGGCTGCCTGAATTTAAATTTGAAAATTTTTTTATAATTAGTATTATTTCTTTTTCTTCTTCTTTTTCCTTCTTCTTCTTTTTTTCTTTTTTTTTTTTTTTTTAAATTTTTTTTAAAGAGATAATAAAGTTTTTTTATTTTTTTTTCTTAAAATTTCCTTTTTTGGTTTATTTTCAGAGAAAATGAGAATAGGGAGGGGAATGTTGTTGTTTTGGGTTTTTGGGGGTAACAAATATTATTCTCTTTTCCATAGTATCACTGCTGTTTTTATTTTGTGAACGCATATTTTGTTTTATTTTTTAAAGTAATTTTTTTTTTTTTTTAAAAAATTTTATAAAAAAACTATTTAAAATTTTTAAAATGGAATTAACTGGTAAACTTCCCCCAGTTTAAAAGTTCCATTACGAATATACCAAACCCTGTTTTTAAATAATAAAATTAAAATAATAATTTAAATTTAAAACAAAAACACATTAACAAAAAATCAACGCATATGGGAAAATTATATATAGATGCTACTAATTTAAATACACAAAAAAAAGAAATTTTAAAAAATTGAAAGTTCTCATAAACATTCACCTGCATCGTTATTTGAAAATTAATAATTTTAATTTTTTAGATAATAATTCATTATAAAGAAAATTTCGTAAATGAATATTTTTTTAAATTTTAACAATATAGTTTGGTAATGGGAAAAACTGCAGAAGGGAATATACTCTACCCAAAAGGGGAAAAAAGAAAAAAATGATTGTAAAAGAATACTATTTAAAAAAAAAGAATTTAAAAAAACCATTGTTTTCAAATTTAGAAATTTTTAAAGATTATTAAAAATTATATAAATGGAAAAGAGAAAATAACAATAGTTTTTTTTTGATAAAAATTTTGAATTAATAGAACAAGGTATCTGGGAAAAAAAAGTATGATAATTACAGTGTATTTATAAATTAAGAAATTTAAATAACTTTTTCAATTTAAAAATTCGGAGGAATCTGTTTTTAATTTTTTTAAAGAATATAGATTAACCTTTTGTAAAGAAATATCTTTACTAAATTAAAAAAAACTTTTTATTTTAATCATTTTAAAATTCGAACGAAATCCATGTTTTAAATTTTTTAAAAAAATGCAATTTTTTCATTTAAATAATAATAACCTTAAAAAAACTTAAAACCTTAATTTTTTAAAATTAATTGAATTTTTATTAAAAAAATAAATGAAAAAAAAAAATAATGGGTTCACTATCTACATCTACAGACCATCACCTTTTTTTTTACCTCAGCCAACTTGCAATTTCGAATTTCTAATTTTATCATAGAATTCCTATTGGGTACCTTTGGAAAAAGGGATCTTCATTTAGAAAAAAAATTATACCACTACTAAATTTCCCCAAAAAAATTTTTACTAAAAGATGAAAATTTCTCTCATCTTCATTAAAAAAAAACAAAAATTTTTTCTTTTTCTATAATGATAAAAAATTTTTTTGTTGGATATTAATGTCTTTTTTTTGTATTAGGACAAATATTTATACAGTTTAATAAGTTTATTAAATTATTAATTATATATTACTTATTGTTTTTATTTTAACTCTTTAAAACACATCATACTTACAGAAAAAAATCCTCAATCTATTGCATCAAGCCAAAAAAATTTTTTCTCCTGCAAAATTTTATAAAAATTTTAAATATTTAAAAATAATGTTTTTCCCAAATTTTAATTTTTTATTATAAAATTTTCTTATAAATTTGATTTCCTTTTTTTAAAAGTTAAAATATTAGAATGTAAATAATTTTTTAAAAAAAATTTTTTCTCTTAGTTAAAAACTTTTATAATCTGGGGTAAAACCTTTTTTATTTTTTTTTAATAATAAAAACAAAAAAAAAAATAGTTTGGAAAGCAATATTCACTTTCTTAATTTTTAAAATTTCTTCTCCATTCTTTATTGTTTTAAAAACATTATGAAGAATATAATGAAACACCATTCTCACCTAAAGTAATGAATATACAATGGAAACCCCTCATCAAAATAGAAATAGGGAAAATTATCATGGTATTTTTTGGGTCTTTTGCTTGCTTCTTTACATAATTACAAAATTTTAAACATATTCTTTTTTAAAAAAAAATAAGAAGAGAATATTGAACCTAATGAAATGTTAAAGAGTAAAAAAAAAAAATAAATCTTATTTTTTGTATTTTTTAATAAATAATAAAAAAAAGAAGACACTAATAATAATAATCCTTTTATTGGGAAAATAAAAAACATATTTTTTTTAAAAAATAAAAAAATAAGTGAAAATATTATAAAAATTAAAACACTACTTTAATTTAATGGGTTTTGGCCTATATTTTTAGGTGATAGTATTTTAAATAAAAAAATTATTCAGATATTATTTATCATATACTAAATGAAACAAACAACAAAACTAGTTAATAATATATTATTTTTACATTTTTAATAACTACTGTAATGAACATAAAAAATTAAAGGAAATTTTAAAATTTTGGATTAATTAATTCTTTAAAATCAGTTGGTATAACCCAGTTTAAGATCTTCTTTATATTTAAATCGGCCTCTTGTATCTAAACGAACTTTTTCACCAGGCTGAGTTAACATTGTTGCTCCAAAATACCATTCTTTTGTAACTCCAAGAGGATTAAGAGTAGTTAATCCATTCCATTTACTATTTTCATATAAACTATATACAACAGGGTGCCCCCAAATAGCATTAGAAAGGTGGCGATCTTCTGTGGTCTCATAAAAGTGCTGTTCCTCAAAACCTTTACCTACTAGAAGACGATAAGCAGTAACAGGATAAGTTTCTTTACGACGTTTATAATGATTAACGAAATTAAACTTATCTACTACTGGCCAATCATCAATAGTATTTCTTATTCTTAAAATGGGTTGATAATAACTAGATTTAATATGTCGATTCATCCAGTCATAAGGATGAACCTCAGCAATTGATGGTTGATCAATTAAAAGTTCATATGAGGAAGAGGAAGAAGACGGTTCATTTATGTTTTCTCTTTCAATTATATTTTGAAATATAGGTTCTACATGTGAATAAGTATGAGTCTGTAATGGTTTTGCATTATTAGCTAAAGTATAGTAGGCTAAATCTGTTCGATGAGGGACAAGCATATTATGTTTATGTCCGATTTTTAAACATGCATTACTTATAAGTTTATTTTCACGAAATAAATTATTTAAGGCAGGTATTTTTTACTTCTACAAACCCACGTGATAATCGCAAGAACAACCATATCCCTTTACAATTTTTAAATTTGAAAGATTTTTATTATTAATATTAAAACACAAATATACCATGGACCCTTTTACATAAAATCGATAAGTTATCAACAAAAATTTTCATTATTGTCAAAAAAGTTTTTGTATTAAATTATCATCATAATTATCATTATTATTATTATATACATGAATACATGCCGGTCCATCATTATCTTTTTCACCAATTACTGGTAACATTCCTGGCATGGAACATTCTACACATACACCATCATTAATTGGATTAAATGTAGAAATATCGACATTATTTGAATCTTGAGACCATCCTATTCGACTACACCCATTAATATAAGTAAGTTTGTCAGTAGGCTGATCACAATTTAAACCTTCAAAAAATCCATGTGTAGTACATTTACACTTAAATGAATACTCGTCCCATATCAATTTACCTAAAGTTAATGGACAGGAAGGAATAGAAAAATTTGACAATGAAGATGGAACTTCAAACCAATATCCTTCTTGCCAGTTCGAATTAGCATTCATTAATAAATCTCCATTATTTTTATCATAAAGAGGATAAGGAAGAGAAATTTCAACATTTTTCATATAAATTTTTCCCTTTATTTTTAATGTATTTAATTTCATTTCCCATATTTTACATAAATTTATTTTTATTTATTTTATTATTATTTTACATTAGTTATAAAATAAATAATAAAGGATTATTATTTTCTAATTGTTTATTATTATTAATATCATTATCCCATTTTTTTTGTATTATTGAAATGATATTTCTTATCTATTATAATGAAAATTTTTTTTTTAAATTTTGAATATGTTCACCTATATTAATAATGTACATAATAATAAATATATAAAATAAAGTAAATATTTTTAATATTTTTTTTTTTTATTTATATTTTTATTCATAATACATATGAATCATAACATTATTGACGAACCTAATGATGATGATGGGGGTGGGGTGGTGGTTAACAAACGAGGTTTACCAAAAATTAAATTTATAATGCCATGAAGGGGGAGGAGGAAGATATGAAAGGGGGTGGGGTGGTGGGAGAAGAGGAGGGGGAGGAGGTGGAGGAGCTGGAAATGAAGGAGGGGGTAGTATTTGGATAAGGTAGAATTTGTAGTCATATTTATGTCTCTTTAAAAATACAATAATGTGGTGATTTATTATTTATACTGTTTCAATGAAGATTTCTTTAGATATATATTAATAATAAAAATTATATAAAAAAATAAATTTTTAATATTATTATACCACTTAATAATATCCAATGATAATATAAAATATTTAAAAAATAAATAACTAATATTTTAAAATGGGTTTAAAGTTTAAAGGAAAATTTGTAGTATCTATATTAATAGATTTTTTAAGAAATGATAATCCATAATATTTATTAATTTCAATTTTATCAGTTTGTAATAAATTTGTATTGTATGATATAATAATAATTTTTTTTCAGTTTCATAAATAATACAATTACCTTTTAGATAAAAATACCCCAAAACCTGAAGTAAAATATTATCTGAATAAGTTTTATCATTACAATTTATTATTAAAATTTTAAAATTATAACTACTTGAATAAAACCAAGTAATTTTTTCTAATACGATAAAAGAAATGGAGTAAAATTTCTAGTTAACTGATATTGACATTTTTTTAATATTTGAATTAACCAAACATAGCAGTTACACATTGATCTGATTTGTATAAATTTGTATTGTATTTAAATAGCAATATGCTTACCAAAATTTCTTTCATTTAAAAAATTTCACATGAATCCAAATAGAAAGAGTCATAAACCATGTATTATTTCGAAAGACTACTAAATATTTTTCTTGGTTATTTATATGAAATCACCCATTCATTATTTTTATTAGTACAAGTAGGTAATAATTGAATAGATAATTTTACCAGAATAAAATTCCAAATTGTCGATTATTGTATTTGAATATTAATTTATAAAGTAAGGAGTTAAATTTTGTTTTAAAAATTGAAACATATGATAATTTGTAATAAATATTTAAATCTGTTAAAAACAGTAATATTTGGTAATTTATTACTAATATTTAAAATATTTTCTTTTAAATATTTGAGTTTTATTAATAAGGTGATAACGTTTTTCTAGATACATCAAATGTAATCGAATATAATATATTTCAATATTGATTTTATTAATTTACATTAAAACATATAAATTATATATAAATTCATCAAGAATAGTAATCTCAACAGATTATATATTTAAAATATATGTTGGAATTTTAAAAATAATTATTATCTATTTAAAGATATTATTTTCATGATAATGTGTTTTTTGTTGTAATAATAAAGATTTGAAATATTTAATAAATGATTGTAAATTGTTATTAGTACTGTTATTCTAATTATTCGAGAATTAAAATTATTATTTTAAATTTTTACCTTTTTCTTAGCAATTAAAATTTTATTCCATTTAAAAAGATTATAAAATCATAAAATTTAAACGGTAAACAATTTCATATTCTCCAGTTATCTTTCAAATTGATATTGAGGAATAAAAAAAAACTCCAGATTTAATAATAGTCATTTTATTGCAGTTGTTGTTATATGTTGTTGCTCAACAATGATTGGTGTTATACAAATAATAATTATATTATTATTAATTTTTCCACATTATTCGGTGTATGAACATAAAATTAGTAATAAAAATATTTATACTACTATGAAGTTTCTTTTTATTTTTAAAATAATTAAAAGTGTTTAGATAAAAAAATGAATATTTTAATAAATCATCAATAAGTTTTTGTTACTCTTATGAAAAAAATAACGCTTAATATAGTGGCAATATAAGAATAAAAAATGAATGGTAATTTAAAGAATAAAAATAATTCTTATTTCAATTAATGATTTACTTAAGTTACACCAGAAGGTCAAAATTTATATTATGGGCGTATAGGGAATATAATATTGTAAATTAATGGAGAAATTTAAACTATGCCAATTATTACAAGATTCCAACAGTTTTTAAAGAAAAAGGATACTGCAATTATAGGATGTTTACCTTCTCAAGTTTTCTAAAACTGGTTAATAGTGATGAAAATCAATTTTTATTGATCCTCGACGTTTACTAATTGGTTTATACATATATTAGTAAAATAGTTATTTTGAAATTATTTTTTCCATAAAATAACGAAAATGATAAATGTGACTTTTTATATTAGTGATTCTAATGTTCTTTTTACTAGAGGAGGAACGTAATTCTTCAGAAATTCTATCATCAGTTTTTCTACTCTTTATTATGAAAGTTATAATGAGTGAATATGAAAACGAAAATAGTGAGAATGAATTTCTGTCTGTTATCCACTTCTTTAATTTGTTATTCCTAAATTTCTAAAAACTAATTTACAACCCAGCATCAACTTCACGAAAAAGGAACTCACAGTGGATATAATAAAATTAAAATGTCAAATGAATTTAAAAAATTACTTGATGGAAAATAATTTTTCATCAACACTTGAAAAAATGTGACAGAAGACTCTATTAAAAATATTGATGAAAATTAGTGAATATCTGTCTTGTATTTTAAATTGTTGTATCTAATGTTATAATAAGGAATACATGGGCAGATAATGATTTTTTTTCAGGGAAGTAATAAAACAAACCTAATATTTCCAATTTAATTTAAATGAAAATATTTCATTTAACACTGATTCATTCTATAGGAGAAATTTTTAATATTTGCTATGAGATATTTTACCCAAAGTAATCAATGGAAGCTGCTATAAATGGTAATCTTTCATTTGATTTATTTAAAAGATATTATCTTTTAAATAGTTTTAAAAACTTTTTGTATTTTTACCTATTTTATTAGTGTTTAATTAATGTCATGTTGGTAGATTAATTCACCAAGAAATTAATGACTCAATTAATTATTTTAGAAATTATAAATATAAAAAATATATATCAATATTTAATAGAATTTAATCTAAAAAACGATATGGATACATAGCAATAATACATCATTATATCATGGTTTTAACGAAAATTGCGAAGATACAATACATTTTTTGTAATAATGTTTCATTATTATGTGAAAATCTTTTAGATACTGAAAATTTTATGATGTTTTTATATAGGGCAATGAATGGAATTCGAAAAAATGGCTTTGAATTTTATTTGGTTTATAAATTTTTTAGATAAATCCCCAATTACCTCCAATCCCCATATGCATCTACAATAAATCAGTATTACATTTCAAAAGCTAAAAAAAGGATAATTAATGAAATAAACAAAATATAAAATATTAAATGCTAAATTATTATTTCTCCATAATCTTTAGTATAATAATATGTTTTTATGATTACATTAAGAAGTATAACAATGGGATATTCTTAACAGTAATAATTTTGGTGAATCTCCAAAATATCGTAGTTTATAGAGACTGTGCTTCATGATTTTTTAAAGAGTATAAGGTCTTGGTAACAATGATTATATAAAAACAATTTAAGACAAATATCCGGAATCACTTAGAGACTCAGTTTTATTTTTTAATTTTTCCAAATTTTTTTAGTTGTCATCTTTGGATTATTATATTGAAGAAGATGATGATGGTGCGTGTTTATGTCCATTATTAACATTGAAATATTGTCATCATTAATCAGTATTATTTGGGGGTTAATAACAGTGTTCTAGTTATTATCATCACAATCAAGATTTTATTAAAATTTCAATTTCCATTTTCTGTGTTTTTCTGATTGAAGGAATATTATCTTTCCATCATTAGTATTAGTTACTTGAAGATGATAAGTTCTTTAATCTATAAAGTCGGTTGTTTTTTCTTCTTGTTCAACAGTACATTTTATATTTATTTTTCTTTACGTTTCTATAACATTTTTCAAATTTGTTTCCAATATTCTTTTCTCCCCAGTTATATTTATCATTCCGTAATTGAATTGATAGTTTTAAATAAAATATAAATTTTTCTATTAATGTATTTTCAATTTCCATAGTGATTTTTATTTTTAGCGTAGTATTTCTTTATGAACTGCTGTTTTTTTCGTGTTTTTACTTGAGTGCTAGTTTTATGTTGTAAATATTATTGCTAGTGTTCACCTATATATATGACTATTTTATTTGATTTAAAAAAAAGTAAATGAAATATATAATATAAATTTTATAGTTTCATTTTTATATTGTATATTATAGTGAAATGGGTTATTACCAGAAAATAAATTTAGATATATAGATTAAGTAGTGAATTAAGCCTTTTTAGGAAAATTGTATTTAAATTGGAAAAGATGAAAATGAAAATAAAAGTGAGTTTTTATATTATTCTTGAACCTTTCAAATTCTTAGAATACATATCAAGATATGTTAATAAGATTTGTAAAGTTGCATATTAAGAAAAGGAAGTATTTCTTTTCTCTATTGATAAGAATATTGATAATACAATTAAATATAATTTTTTACATATTTCTAATTTAACAAATCTATATAGTTAAATCAGACTTAAAATATTTTATTACATTTCAGTCTTATACAGGTCATGATTGTTAATTTTTTAATTGTGTATTATGTTCAATCATAATCCAATTTAAGGTTATATGACGAATTTATGTGATTAACCCAACTAATAGAAACAATTTTCTCACTTCTATATACTTGTTATCATGTAAATAACTTTCAAAAGAATATTGAATTTTTATCTAAAGTTTTCCATTAGTGTTCTTCTGCAACGGTCAAACAATATAATGATTCTCAATTCCAATTCAAAATTTTAAATTTATCTGTCATAGATTAATGAAAGAAATTATTTTTTTAATATTTATTAATTCGGCAATGTATTATGTAATGCAAATTCGAAGCATTCGTATATAGAAATTTCTGTCTTATTGAACAAACTATAAATTTCTGCAGTGAATATTATAATGATAACACTAATTTTCTTTTTAAAACTTCTCAAGCTTTGTTTTGATAGACTTAAATAAAGATTCACAGTTAGAATTTAAAAAATGATTCTGTAATTTGCATATAGTCTTTGTGTTAAAATATACACATTAACAATTTTCGTAATTGTACCCCATTTCTTTCCTTATGGATTATCAAGAAATTTCATTTTATATTAACGATTTAATAAGTTGTTCCCTTCAATTACTTTTATTCAATATAAAAAAAAGTTTTGGATCAGTAAGTTGTAGATATGAGAAAAGGTAAATATTGCTTTTATACGCCAACATGGTCATATATAATAGGTGATTTAGTCGGCATCTGACAAGATTAGTTATAATCTCCTGCTTATTCATAGAACCAGATGAATGTAATTTTACCTATTAATGTATGGAGACGATAGAATTTCGTCCCGTTTTTTTTGCTCAGAGGTATCACTTTGATGATAGAAATTTTACTCTACATCGTATAGCTTTAGTTTGGATATATCAGTTATGGCAATAATGTCCTACGAGTGTTGTTCATGGGGAAATCATGCTGATTTGATGGAGATGCAATGCATGTTATTCAATGTGTAATTAATATTGCTTCTGATATGAGCTAGCTATAACACTTGTTCTTCCGAGTAATAATATGATTTATTCAAGATGGATTACGTGTTCTTTTGATCATGATGAAATTTTAATCTTCTATTATTTATATGGGTTTAAAGACAAGGAAATAATGATGCTCTGTATTAATGGCTAAAAATAAATCATCTATTGAGCATATAATATTTTTATACAATCAGAAAAGTTTGTCATTTTATTTCGCATAATCAATGGCTTTTACATTTTATTATAAAGATTTTTTGAATTTATTGATTTAGATAAATCGATAAGTTAGATGATTTCTAGAAAAAAAATTTTCCAAATGTTACGGGATTTCAATACATTTAAAAAAAATGATTCTTTCAGAAATCGCTCGCTTTAGAAAGATCACTTGTGGCAAATAGTAGGTCAAATAAATGATCAAGCTCGTACCAAGTTTTAAGGAATGAAATGACAATTCTTTTATTAATTATGGCGTGTTTCACGGGATTGCTTTAAAATAAATAGTCCTTTCATGGCATATGCTATATATCCATTATTGTTATATGGTAATGATAGTCGAATTTATGCTTTGATGGTATTTTAGTAGTGATCATATTGAAGATATTCTTTTCTATAAATTTAAAAAAAATGGAAAATTTTTATTCCTAATATTCCTGTAATGTCAATAATTGAATTTTCATTGTTATTGATTCTTATGTTATTACTCAAATCACATTCATTATCATCATCATTCTTCCTTACCATTTTCTATACACTTTCATCTTCACTTATCTGTAATACACCACTTCTCACTAATAATGTTAATAATGATAATATATAATAATTATAATAATTACACTATTAATAATTATATTAATCAACAGCACTATCACTATTGTTTCCATTAAATTAATTCTTTCTCCATATCTTTTTCTTCCAATCTGTATAGTTATCTCAACAATGATTCTGCACAACTATAAAATATCGAAAATTATAAAATGAAATGAAAGAAGTTGGATGTCATGGCCTATAGCGAACAAAGATGAAGGGGGTAGGTGATTTTCAGTGGGGGGAAATAAAAGGGATTAAATTTTCTGGAGTATCTGAGAGTGTATTAGTGCAAAGGAAGGGGTAGCAGTAATGTTAAATGATCAGTTATGGAAGGAGAAAAGAGATATGAATGTGTAAATTCAGTATTATGGGATTTAAAGTAAAGGTTTGGATGTGAGGAAGTGGGTCATAATATAAGGCTGTGTATGCACTGGAGCGAAGAGGGATTGCAGAGGAGAGAGGAGAGATTTTGGGAGTGTTAAGTGAATTATAGGCGGCCTTTGAACCAAGTGAGAGAGTAATTGTGGTTTAGGGGACTTGAATGCTAAGTAGGAGAAAACTTTCTAGAGAGGGGTGTGTTAGGTACGGTTGGGGGTGCAAGGTGTAAATGATAATGGAGAAGCCCTATGATTGATATTTGTATAGAAAAGGGGTTTAAGTTATAGGTAAACAGTATTTAAGAAAAAGAAAAGGATAATAAGTATAACAGATATGATGTAGGGCCCGAAATGACTGTAGTTTGTTGGTATTATGTATTGGTAGAAAATAGTATGTTGAGTTAGACTTCAGGATTGTACATGTTGATATAGGGGCCACAGATATATCAGATCACTTTATGTTGTAGCTACACGAGAGTAAAGGTAGATGGGATACAAGGAGAATAGAGCATTTAGGGGAAGAGAGTGGGTGAAGGTTTATAACTAAAAGAGGAGGGCGTTTAGGGTATAAGATATAAACCAGCTATTGGAGGATAGATGGGCTAATGAGAGCATAGGCCAATGGCGGCGTCGAAGAGGTATGGGGATAGGTTTAAATATGTAGTGTTAGAGTGTTCAGCAGAAGTTTGTGGTTACAGGAAAGTGTGGTGCAGGAGGGGAAGAGGAGCGCGCGATTGTGGAATGATGATGTAACGGGGAGTAGTAAGTCTAAGGGAGAAAGAAAAAGTTAGCATATGAGTAGTTTTTACAAAGTAGGAAGTGATGCAAGGAGGGAAGCTGTTTATGGAGAAAAAGACGAGAAGTTAAGAGAGTGGTGAAGGCAAAGTTTAAAAGAGAGCAAATGAGAGAAGTGGGTGAGAGTTATAACAAATTTTGTTGAAAATAAGGAAAAGTTTTGGAGTGAGATTAACAGTTAAGAAAGGCCTAGAGAACAAATGGATTTGTCATGTTACATAGGAGAGGAAGAGTTTTAAATGGAGAGTTAAGAAGGTATGTGGGATGGATGGAAGGATTATTTTGAGGAATTGTTTTAAATGTTGTTGTAGATAGGGGGAAAGCTGTGATTTCGAGTATAGGCACGGAGGAATTAACATCTTGTAGGAGTGAGGAAAGAGCAGTTGTGATGTGTGGGGGAAGTTCGTGAGGCAGTAGTAAAGTTAGGTTAAAAAAAATGACAAGGGCGGTATGGCAGCCGGGGATTGGATGGGATAAAGATAGAAATGTTAAAAGCAGGTGGGGATATAGTTCTTGGAGTGGTTGGGTGCAATTATTTAATAAATGTTTGGAAGTGGTGTAAGGTAACTAGGGATTGCAGTGAGCATGATTAGTTCCTTTTGTATAAAAGGCAAAGTGATAAAGAGAGTGCAAAAATTATAGGGGTACGTTGTTGGTTTTCCTGCGTAAATGTGTATGGGTTAGTGTTAATTGAAAGAATTAGAGTATGACGGAGAAATTGGATAGCAGAATGTAAAAGGAGCTTTTAGAAGGTAGGGGGGTGTGTGGCCAGGTGTTTCAGTGAAACTTATAAGTGAAACAGTATTTAGATAAGGCTAAGAGGTCTTTGTTGGCATTTTGGATTTGGAAAAGGCGTGACTGACAGGGTGGGATAGGGGGGCAATGTGGCAGGATGTGAAGTGTATGGTGTAGGAGCGTAGGTTATGAAAGCTGTGCTAAGAGTTTTTACAGGATTAGTGTGGCTCAGTTAGAGTATGTTGGAAAAGAGGGAAATTTTTTCCCAGTAAAAGTAGTCTTAGACAAGGATGTGTATGTTGTACCGTGGTTGTTTAAATATTTCTAGATGGGGTTGGTTGTAAGAGATGTAAATCGAGCGGTCTTGGCAAGGGTCGTGGAGTTTTAAAAGATAAAGGAATACAACAAAGTGGGAGTTGTCACAGTGCTCTTTGTGTGACACTGTGCTCTTGGGAGATTTGAATGAGATGTTGCAGAGATTGGGGGATGAATTTGGTAGGGTGTGCAAAAGAAGAAAATTTAAAGGTGATGAGGAAAGAGTAAGGTTAGAGGATAACAAAAAGATTATTGGAAAGATTGGAATATCAGATTGGAGGGAGAAGCGATTACTGCGAGGAGACGGGGAAAGTATGTCAGATATTTGGGAAAGTGGACGTGTCATGCGAATGGGTCTATGAAAAGATGAGGTGTATTCATAGCAAATGATGAGGGAAAAAGAGTGGTGGAGCACTTAGGAGTCTGTGGAAGACAAAGAACCTTTGTCCTTGGTGGCTATGAGGGAATGTATGAGAGTATAGTTGTACCAACTCTCTTTTATGGGTGTGATGCCGTTGGGTGATGAATGTTTTGCAGCGAGGAGAAGGTGGAGGCAGTGTGAGGATTATGTCTGAGTGGCAATGTGTGGTGTGAATATAATGAAGAGGAATTCGTAAGTTTGGAAGTAAGGAGGAGGTGGGGACGGGATTACAAATGTTTGTCCCAGAGGGTGAGGAAGGGTTGTTGATCGGTGGTTCGAGACATGTAGAGGGAGAAAATGGAGGGAACAGAATGACTTCAAGGTGTATCAGTCTGTAGTGGAAGGAAGGCGGGGTAGGGGTCGGCTCAGGAAGGGTTGGAGGAGGGGGTAAAGGTGGTTTTGGATTGTGCGAGGGGCTTGGACTGCCAGCAGGCATGCGTGAGCGTGTTTGATAGGAGTGAATGGAGGACATAATTTGGTTTTTTGATACTCTGACGTGCTGTTGGAGCTGTGAGAACAGTTAATTTATGAGGGGATTCAGGGGAAACCGGCAGGATCGGACTTGATAGTTTCTGGGATGGGAATGTTACAGTGCTGCACTCTGAAGGAGGAGGTGTGTATGGCTGTAGTTTAAAATACTGTCTGTAGTCGTAAAGACCCTTCTGGCAAGACTGTGATGGAGTGAATGATGGTCGAAAGTTTTTTTTTTCGGGGCCACCCTGCCTTTGTGCGGAATGGCCGGTGTGAGTAATAAAAAAAAAAAAATTAAAATAAAGAAATAATAATAATAATAGTAACAGTAGTCTTTATGGACCAAAGACATTTACACTAATCTAAGAAAAAGAATAAGACTTCGCAATATATATTTTTAAAATGATATTTAATAAAAAGACTATAAATACAGAAGATGATCAATATATAAATTTTATATATGATTTAATTGGTGGTGTTCAAAAATATGATGATATGTTCTGATATTAGATTACAGCATACTTTAAATTTTATATCTGTTGTTCAAATTATATTTTAGATCAAATCTGACATAGAATATTTTATTGAAGTATTTTAGGATTGATTCTATAGAACTCAAGAAGTTATGTTGGAAAAAATATCCGCTAACATCAAACATCTACAATAGAACCATTGTTATCAATTTTTATAAAAATGTTGTAATCGAATAAGGAAAATAAAAAATGGAACATATTGAAAAACTTTTTATACTTTCTTCTTTGAATTTTAACAATAAACAATTTATCACTTTATAAACCTCCTTCTTAAAATCTATTATTGGAAAAACAAAATACATGCTTATTTAAGCTTAATTACTTTATTACAGTTATAAATTTATTAGTAATTGTATCAAGTTAGAATCAAATTAATGAAACTGAGAGTACAATGCGAATCATCACAGCAGAAAAGAAGGAAGCTAATACATTTTTTAAAAATATTTATAATAATTATAATACTATGAATTATAATGATGATGAATATAAAGATAATATTCATCATCTTTCTAGAGATGATGATGATAAGAGCGAGAATAATGAGAATAATGAGAATATTATCAGTGATGAGAGTATACACAAAAAAATGAAATTATTTAATGAAAACACAATTAGATTTTAAGTCTATATTTTGCGTCTTTTTGTTTAATTTTCTTAATTAATTTCTTTAGGATTTTTTTATCATTATTCATGTATGAATTAAAGTATTCTTCAGGAATAGATATATCACTCAAATAAAATTGTGTTGTACTTTCTTGAACTGTAGCAATTATATTAAATAAACTTATATATAAGTAGTCAATAGGCATATGTTCATAATTAAATTTTGAAATAGTTTTTAATCTATTAAAATCATATGCTGATATATTATTTGTATCTATTTCCATGCTTGTGGATAATACAATGAATTGTATACAAATTTCTTTATTATTTTGATTGTAACAGGATGCCATTTTTCTTGATGAATATTTTGCCATGTATAACTAATAGCATATTTTAAATTAAATTTTTCTAATCCATAAAATTGAAGAATATCATCATTAATTTTTTCATTTTAATTTTTAAAGTTGAACTTATATATTTATATATATTAAATACATTTTGTCGATGATTGGCTACTTGTTTAAAATAATTCATTATCATTAAATCTTCCCATAAATAGGTTGCTAAATTTGGAATATCTATTATTGAATCTTTTTCATTATGATAGTCTATAATTTTATAGCAATTCTTGGTAAGAATTCTATATCTTTATTTTCTAAATATTTATTTTGAATAGCTTTATTAAAAATGTGATTTTCAATTTCTCTCAAAATATTTGTTGGAACACTTATTATATTAGAAAAAAAATATCAGCAATAAAATATAAAATGCATTCATCTTCATTAAATATTTTTAAATAATTTCTAATTAATAAATTTTTAAGTTTATAACTTTTAAATATTGTTAGGAATTTATTATAATTAAATTTCATTATTATTTATATATTAAATATAAATAAAAATTTTTAAATACCATGTATATATATAAATACATACATAAAAAAATAAAATAATATGAATAAAATTTTATCATATCAACCAGAAATATTTAATGTTACTACTACTACTACTACTACACCTTTTATTTCTACATCTATAACAATACCAGCAGATTCACTTAGTAATTAAAATGTAGATGATAAAGATTTTTTGCAAGATATTTTCTTTTTAAGACATATACAATATTTTGAAAATGAAAAAAAATCTCCTTTCCTTATTGTATTAGACTTTGATAATACTTTAGCACTATATGATAGGAAACAACATTTACAATTAAATTTTACAGTTATTTTCCTGTGAAATACTGTCTTTTTTTATGAAAACTTTAGATTATTTAATTCTGTAAATAAAACATAATATTTCTTATTTGATGGACAGCTGGTAAAGTTCATATATTCATAAATATGATAACTTTACTTAAAATTGCGTTTTTTTTTGGGTTCAATTATTTTCAATCTATTTTAATATAATGATTGTGCTTTATCAAAAAAGAAATTCCAATGTAAAAAATTTATAAATAGATTATAATTAAAGTATCCTCAATATGTCAGAAATGAGATATCCATTGTTAATTGATTAATTATGTATATATACTTCTTTGGAGAATAAGATATAATGGTAATAAAAAAAATAAAAAAAAACATAAAAAATATATATAATTTATATATCAATTAAACTTTTACAATAATTTGAGTAGTTAAAGAGTTACGGTGCATTTAATATAAAACCTCATCTTATTCAAATATTGTATACAATTCATTAAGTATAAAGGGTTTAAAAGGAATAAAATTGAAGTTAAAATGGAAATAATAAATAATTTAAATGATGGGAAAACCCATGTTGTGGAGATACAGCTGTATTATCATTAATCTTGTTTTTTGTGAAATTTTTTTTTTTTCGGAAATGAAAAATTTTAAAACATAATAGTCTTCACCATTATTTCCATCAGAATCCATCTTATTATGTTATTATGTATAAGATAATCAAATAAATATTGAAGGTGATGTTAATATTGATAGTAACAATGTCGACCTCTTATTGGGATGGATAAAATGTTAAAAATTTTTTAATTAAAAATCATCATTACTATTCTTAAAGTGATATCAGTTGTAAATTTATATTTATCTTTTGAATTTATAATATTTATTAATTGAATTTCATCATTACTATTTAAATTGATATCAGTTGTTAAATTTATATTTATCTTTTGAAATTTATGGTATGTATTAATTGATTAAAAGATTTTTCTACGTCAAGCTAATCTCTAACATTGTAAGTTGAATATTTACACGGTTTCTAAAGTTTTAATTTTTTTTTGAGTTCTGAATAATTTATATATTTCCTACTAATTTCTTTTTTAGAAAGCAATTCTAAAATATGATGATTGATAATTGTTGTATTTTGTGATGAATAGAGATCATTAATTGTTTTTGATATGTATATTTCAGTTTCTATTGTTTTTATTTTTTCATTAAAATGTGTTTGAAGTTCTTTTGTTTTGTAATCTAATCATCATATTATTTATTATATCTTTAATTATTTGAAACAATAAATAAGAAAAAATGTATGAGTTGAATAAAAACAGTTATCGAAAGGATATGTATTGGTAACGTTGATGAAGGAATGTTATTAAATTTTCTAATGGTTATATACTCATTAAATGTGTTTTAAAAGTATCATTAAGGGGTATTTACTTTTTTAATGGCCTCATTGAATTAAAGCATATATAATAATATGTAAATATGATGTCCTAAAAATGGTTGCAATGCTTGAATAATCTTTGAAAGATATTAATTCAGTAATTGTATTAATATCTTTAGATTTTCTAATAATTTCATTATCTTCATTAGAGTTTGAGTTTTCAGCGATATTTTAATAATATAATAAATTTTATTGACGGTGGTAACGGTAATAAATCGATATGTACATTTACAGTAGTTTTTTTTTTTTTAAAGGAATTATAAATGATTTTTCTAAATCTTATGAAATTTGTAATTGGCCAGTTAAAATTTTTGCATTTATTGCACTATTAAAGTTATTATTTTGTGTTAGGTGGAGGTTCGACATAATTTATATATTTTTTAATTATCAAATATGTGTTTACAATAGGTAACTTAGGGTGGCCATAAAAGAGTGGCACGTAAATATTTGATAACTTCAGTTATAAAACTTTATTAGAATGACGGCATATTTTCAATAGGAGATAATTTTTCTCTAAGACATTTTAATGACCGATGCATAGCATGTATAAAATACCACAGTTATTAAGTGCAGAAATTCCCATTCTTGTAAACTACTCTATTATATTTTCCCTGTTGATGCATTAATATAAGTATTATTACAATAATTCGATGATGAGCACCCAAAACTTTTAAATCGTTTATTTCAATACGATTATTATATGAAATAGGTAAACTATACGGAATCTAATCCACTAATCAAAGAATGGATTATGTTATACTACTTTCAATTTTATCTGTACTCCTTATATTAAATTTTGTAAATTCTTGTTCAGAATAAAAGATAAAATGGTTAGGTAGAAGTATCAAAATAAACGTATGAATATATTCAATTATCTTGGATTAATGAGTTTTCTATCTTATAAAATTATGATTCACCTTCAAGACTAATTTTATTATTGAATTAAGTCAGGAACAGGATTTATAAATTTCAAAATCCATAAAATATTATTATAAAATGGTTGTTTTATTTTTAAAGAAAAATTCAAAAATATATTCATCAGCAGTCCAAATAAAATTTTCTATCAGTTTGTTTTCATTGTTGAGCAATGTAATTTCATAATCTAATCAATTGTCTAAACTTTATTCATGGCAAAACTTAGCACTTTCATGAACGTAAATTAAAGCAGCAATTGGAGTAGCTTCTGATATTTGAGTAGTATTTCCCTGAGATTCTTCAATATATTGTAATCTTCTTTCTATTTGTTGAAGCGGAGTTTTTCAGATAATTATAACATATATGAAATTACTAGAATGTAAATTATTTTTCATTATTTTATGACCATCACTATAGTTATAGATATCTTTTGAAACGTAAAGATCCTACCGCTGTTTGAATAAAATCTTTGTTATTTCTTCTTCTTCTTTTTCCTCTTTCTCTTTTATATTCTTCTTCACTGTGGTTTATAGTTTCATTTTATAATTGTCATTTTGAATTTGTTTTAGTTTTTTTACTTGTAGTAATAAATTCTTCATTTTGTTCGATGGTCAACAGTGACATTGTTCTTTATCATTGATTGGTTTATTTTCACTATCTTTTTTTTTTAAAGTCAATTATCATTATCTTTTTTTTATTACTACTTTAATTTATATAAAGTTAAAACACATATTTAGTTATTATGGGAGTTCATTCATTTGTAAAAGTTTATTCAAAAAGTAGTATTATATTTACAGTCAAAAGGAATCAAAAATTGTAGAGTTTTTATCTGATTCTTTTTGGTCAGTCAACATCATCAAATAATAATTTCAAAATTATTTGGTATGATGGTTTCAATTTCTTTACATTCTTATTCGTAGAGATTGAATTCCAGGAACAGTAGATATAAATACAACAGCTTAAAAATAGTAATATTGTTTGTGGCTACTTAAATACATTAACATATATACTATATAATGATAAAAATAATACAAATTATCAATAAAATAAAATTATTCTCCATTTTGTTCATAGATGGTAAACAATTTATATGAAAATGAATGTAAAAAAGTATAAAGATAATTTTTTCTTTACTTTCTCCACATGAGAAATTTAATACTCGAAAAAGGTAAAATTTCTCTTAGAAAAATAATCTAAAAAATTAATCAATCAAATGATATAAAATATCAAGTGTTTTTACTTTCATCAAAAAATATTACTTTTGAACAACGTTTATAGAAGGAGGAATTATTATTGTATCCATGTTTATAAATAAAATTAATTTCTTTAATCTAAAATAATAGTAAAAATAATCGATATATATTTTTAGTATGATTCAGATATTTATGCGCATGTATTTTAGACAAGATTTACAATCTTTATAAATTGTCCTCCTTTAATTAATAATGAAAAAAGGAAATGTATCCATGTATAAGTTTAGTAATTATTAATTATATATAAAATAAATTAAAATGATTATTTACCAAATTATTGAATTTTATACTACTTATTTCATATTTTTTGGTAGCGATTATAACTTGGGTATAGTTTCATGTTGGCCCCCTCCCTTTTTCTTGGACAAAAAGTAAAAGAACTTTATAATTAAAAAGATTTCTTGCTGGTCAGACTAATAAATATTTATTTTTTCTCAAATGCGTAGAATTATTCTAAAGCAAATGAAAACATAAGTATTTGATAAATTTGGAGATAGTAAATTATGAATATTATTTAATTTTTTTAAACTAATAATATAAGAAGCTATACAAAGTATTAATGTATTATAAATCATTAGGAAAAATTTACCCCTCTCAATTAGTTCTTTATGAAAATAATGGTATAAAAATTCTAGTTAAACAATGAAATTATGATCTATAATTTGTTAAATTTCTTAGTCAATTTTTGTCAAAATTGTCATCTCGGATTATAATAAATTCGTTTTATTGGCTGCTGAATAATAATTATTTTGTTTTTCTCATTAATTAAATATGCATGTTTTTTTTAAACGTCTAATTTTATTATTTTCTTTGAAATAATTTTCCATTTGCATATATTTGTATTTAATGGGAGTAGTGTAGTATTAAAATTGTAGTTTTTTTCATGTTTATTTGACAGCACTTTTAAAGACATGGTAAAAGTTTGCTATTCATTTTATACATCAGTAAAAGCCCATAAACTTATTTTTGTATTTTTAATAAAAAATCTCATCATAAAAATATTCTTCACACTTCCATTTTTATGCATTGTTCTCCAGTAAGATTATTGTTAGAATGTAAGTAAAATATCATTTTTCAATATTGAGTCTGTAACAATGTAGACTGGACGTTGTAGAAGACTAGGAAAAGTAAATTTCTATGATGACGTTTTTATCCACAGCATCTAGTAATAAACTTATAACTTCTGACTTGTTACAAACTTCTCATTTTATTATCTTCAATAGAAGTTAATAATGTTCCCATTCGAATCAAAATATTTTTATTTTTTGATACAACAGGTATTTTTTTATATTGTTATTATTATTACTTAGTCCTGTACTAGACAAGTAAAAAAGAAATATGAATCTTCATTTTTATATTTTTTTCATTACCATTTATTAAAATTCATATTAATAAATATATAATGAGAAAAAAAAAAATGTAAGTTTATTTTTTATTTTTTTCACTCATTATTTGAATGATAAAATTGGTTGATGAAAGTAGTGGTTGTTGGATGTTGTTGTTAAAAACTTTCAGAAGAAGAAGAAGAATTGGTAATGAATGATGGGATGTTGATGCTGATCTGGTGGTTGTTGATGGTTATACCTCCTTTATTTTGGAGGTTACTCGTGTGAATAGTGGTTCTTGTTGTTGTTATTATTTTGGATTAAAAAAGTATTGGGATATTGTGGTAGTGGAAGAGGAGGGGAGGAGGTTGATAAATAACCAATACAAGGCATTGATATATTTAATTGTTGTTGTTGTTGTTGTAAAATATAGGGATATGAGAAGACATTTAAAGGAAAATTTTGTTGGTGTTGTTGTGTTGTTGTTGTTGTAATTTTTTTTATTTGATTATCTTTAATAATTTAAAGCACGGATCATGTAAAATTTTTTGAATTTCTGAAACTTGCTTTTCTGATTCTTTATTTCTTTTGTTTTCATTTTACATGAATACAATTTTTAATATACTCATCAATAATTTTTGTTATTTCATCCATTTTTAATATTTTTTGTCATTCTAATGTAGGTCTTAAATGGAATTGAAGGAAGACTAGATAGTAATTTTATAAGAGATTCTATTAACAGATTCAAGAGATGCTTTTGAAATATAATTTAATGTATCATCCTCTGTATAATAGGCAAATTTGATGGAATATATTATTATCCAAAAAAATTTTGCATATCATCAGGGGAAATTTAGAAGATCATAATTCATATATTTTTTCCTATCTTTTTAAAATTAAAACATTAGATTCCTTAATTAATATTATTTATTTTTATTTATAAAATAATTAGAATATATATTTAACTAAATTTAATTTTTTTAATATCCTTTTTTTTTCTTTTTCAGATTAGAAATATTGTTAGAAGATGGTGGAGTTGAGTGTAGAATTTGTAGAGAGGAGGGGCATCATAGCTAAGCCTCAATCCAACATCCACTGGATAAAAATTTTCTTAACTGGCAACTGTGTACTGTTAACGAAAAAAGGAAGGTACAGCAACTTTTTCATATTAGTATGCTTATTGAATTAGTGATTGAGATTGGCTAGTGCTATTTTCTATAAAAAGAGTTCCTCTGAGAGTATTTAAGACATAATTTAAAAAGATATTGTGTTAACGTAGATATTATACACTGAAACGATGTAAAACTAAAAGGAGCAATGAAAAATGACTCAGATCCTTAGTGCCATAAAAGGAATTTTTACTATCATAGAAAAATAATGTGTAACTCATCAGCTTTTGCTTATATGGTCATTTTTGTGATTCAATTTAATTAAAGTGAACAAACTTTCTGAAACATAAGTTGTTCAAAAAATAGAAAAAAACTTCATAATACACACCTAAATTAATAGAATAATATTTTATCATCATTACATACATTGCCACAATACTTCTTCACCAATAAAGGCAGTAATTACTGCAAATAAGTGAATCACTTTTCAATAAAAAAATTAACATTGATGATTTACAAAAAGATGGATTATTTCTGAATGCTCTTCATTCACACAAAGATTTCACTGTAGGTGTTGTGATGTTTTCTATATTTGGATGATTTTAGTAATTCTTGAAGAACTCTTGAAGATCATTTAAAAGTAAAGAAAAAAAAAGAAGAACCTAATAATCTTTCACATTATTTAAATGAACTGATAGAATGTGACTGATATTTATAAGACTAGTCTCAGTTGATGATGTTCCTTAAGTAAGTGAAGTATATTAAAACAGAGATTTTATTATTACTAGAAGTATACATTTCACAAAAAGGATTTATTATTGATATAATTGCATATAAAAAAAATCTTTGAAAAAAAATATGGTGAAATAAAATAATGGGAAAAGGAAGAAAAACAGATGACATTAACAAATAAAAAATAAGAAAATGAAATGTGATGAAAATTCAACAACTGCAACAAGATCAAAAAAAAGAAACTGCAGCAATTATGAACTTAATAATGCTGTACATCAATGTTATTAAATGAAGATTACTAACAGATAATAATTATTCAATACAAGAAATACAACCAATATTTTTCATGTCTTACTAATTATATTCCAGTTAATGAAGGAACAGTAAAACAAGTTTTTATATACACTCAGAATTCAAGTGGCTGAATAAAGGACATATATCCTATGATGAAAAAACTTCAGTACACGAAACTTATCAATGTGTTCAAACTACTCAACCTACTCAGCCTACGGAGTACAACATTTCATTTAGAAAAATAAATGATGATCAACCTTTAATAGAACTAATAAATAATGAGAAATTTGTAGATCAGTTCTTAGAAACAACAACTGAAATGCATCCTCCTTCAACAACTGAAATGTATCCAACTGAAATGCATCTTCCTTCAATTACTGCTCCTTCAACAACTGAAATGTATCTCCCTTCAACAACTGAAATGTATCCCCCTTCAACAACTGAAATGCATCCAACTGAAATACATCTTCCTTCAATAACTGCTCCTTCAACAACTGAAATGTATCCCCCTTCAACAACTGAAATGCATCCTCCTCCACCACCTCCACCTAAAATTCAAATTTCATTACCACAACAACTAGAAAAATATTTCAAATTTACATGATTAGAAACATTAAATAAAGTAGATTTAACTTTGATTATAGCAGCCACCGCACCATACACTGAAAAAACTAATTACCCAAGTGGATCAATGGAGCAGAAAATATAAATTTTTCCTGATGACAAAATGCAAGAGGTACAACAATAGCTGGATCATTCAAAATCAAAAATGTTAAGACACTCTCAGTTATAAAAAAATAAAGTGCAACGTTTGTTGGGAAACATATTTGAAAATATAAAAATAATGTGTTGGTAGTAATATAGATTTTTTTGTTGAATTTTATCTATTTTTTTAATTCTTATAAATAATTTTATTTTTATAATAAACAAATTTATTTATATTTTTTACAATAAATAATTTTCTATAATTTAGAAAAATAGTTACACTTCCAATTAAATCACAACAAAGGATCAGAACAGTTCAAGAACTTTACTGTATTAGACCAAGTACAATCAGTAGCACAAGCAATCGAACAAGAAACACGAAGTGTCTGATTATGATGATGATAATGTGCTGATGATGATGGATGGATGCTGATGATGTGATGATGGGATAGTTAAAAAAAAAGTTTATATTGTAATTATATAGTAATTTTTTGATATGCTTCAAATTATTAGGACAAATTTATACACATTACTATTTATTTAGGGGTAAATTATGAATATTAAAATTTTCTAAATTAAAAACTAAGGAATTTCTTAATTATTATTCATTATAAATTACTAGATTTGGATTTTAACAGTTTTATTTTTTGAATATAATGAAAATTTTTGTATATTCGATATTTACCAATTGTATTCATCATATATCATATATTTTCTATTTTAAATTTAATAAGGAATTATTTCTAAAATTGTTCTAGTGAACATGCCATTAGTACTTGGTCTGGCCAAATTAAATGTAACAAAATAAAACATTGCATTTTAAATTCTACAATTTCTTCAATGTTACGATTAGCTAAAATATATTCTTTATCATTAAAATAAATTTTAATATTCACTTTGATTTAACTATCACATGATATATTTAACGTAAGAGTTAAACGATTTATGCATTTAATAAACTGCAAATATAGAGTATATTTATCAGTTAAATGTAAATTACATTGTAAATTTTGAATATTGTATTTAATTCAGGTGAACTAATTAAAAATTAATCTTCTTTGTAGAAGTATTATACCCTTAATTAAATTTTTTGCAATTATCTGACATATATTTGTATACTTTGAGATGGGATTTTTTTATTAGTAGGTATAAAAATTTGGCTTATAGTGTAAGGTATTCTATTTTTATTCTGTCACCAAAATGGACAATAGTTGTATTTTTAATATTATATACTGTTACTGTTAAAATAAGGATGGCAGCTTACGTAGAATTTGGGTTACACCATATACCTGTACATATTTTATTAGAATATGTATTTACATGATATTTAATTAATTTAATTTAATTTAGATATAGTTATCCATTATTTATATTTTCTTTTTCGTCTTCTTCTTTTTCAATTTCTTCATTTCCTTTATAATTTAAATTATTTTCTTTTTCATTAAAACATTTTTTTTTCATTGATTTTAAACAATTATAAATATTTTTTAATGGTACATGAAAATTTTGTGTATCAACATACTTAAACTTTTCAAGTAAATTTACAATTGAGATAGAGGCCTCATATAAAATATGTTTTAACTTGAAATGTTTGTAATAAACAGGAATATAGTTAAAAGCAAGCAGTAAAACATTTTCCTTTTCCATAGTTATAATAAAACTATATTTTCATTTATTTTTATATACTTAAAAAAATAAATTATTATTATTATTATTATTTCTAAATGCTAAAGGATGGGCATTTATAAAATTTATATTCATATGATTTTAACATTGATAGTCTTGTATTTTTACTTTAATAAATTTTGTAATTATTATATTCTAATAGAGTATTTTCATTATTAAGATAGTAAATTTATAATTGAAATATATTTTAACCTAAAATATTTATATGCAATAAACAAGAATATAGTTAAAAAATAAGTAGTAAAAATTTTTTCTTTTTCGTAGTTATAATAACTATATTTTCATTTATTTTATATATTAAAAAAAAAATAAATTATTAATATTATTAATTATATATATACAATTGAAGGTAAATTATTAATATTATTATTATTTCGAAATCCTAAAGGATGGGCATTATCTTGTAGATTAGATATAACATTTATATTCATATGATTTTGATAATTTTGTTTCATTGCTAGTCTTGCATTCTTACCCCAATAAATTTTGTCATTATTATATTCTAATAGAGTATTTTCATTATTAAGATAGTCTTCTTCTTCTTCTTCTTCTTCTTCTTCTTCTTCTTTCTTCTTCTTCTTCATCTATATTTCCTCGATTTACATGATGATTTATAATTATTTTAATGTTAGAATGGCCTAAAATTTCAGCTATAATTTTTAATATTGTAATAGGATCATCGCAAAAATGTTTAGACAAATTATTAAATGTTCGAGTCGCAAAATCAACACGTATTGAATGAGTTCCTGATCCTTTAAGATCTTTATTAGTTAAACTTGGATTTTTTTGTTTTGCAATTATCATTAAATGATTCTTAAAAATTTTGTGAATACTCTGATAACTTGTATAAAAAATAGGTTTATTTAAATAATCAGTTATTTTAGTTCCAGGATTATTAATAATTAATGTTTCCATTTGATATTTAACAAATGGTAGTAAATTTTTAATGAAAAAATCTGTTGCACCACCTTTCAATAATGGAATGTTATGATCTTTACCATGTTTTCCATTAATAACAGGTAAAATTACTGTTTTTGTTTCAGGATAATAAGCGTCAATTATATTTTGATGAGTTAAACGATTAGCTTCTTTAAAACGAAGACCAGTGTGATAAATGAGTAAAAGTTTATAGGCATGTTCTCTTGCTCTAATTATTTTCCAAATTTGTTTAAGAGTTAATAAAATAATTTTTTTGCTTAAAATAGGTTTATTATTTCTTCTTAGATTTCCAACAAGACTAGGAAGGCGGATTTCTTGATTTAAAATAGGTCCTACTATATATTTATTTAAAGTACGTACATTTGTAACACGTGTTTGATATTTTAAATTAGCCTCTTGATTTAAATAAATATTATAACGATAAACTAAATCAGGTGTAATAGGTGAATCTCTACCTACGTGTTTTAATTTATATTTTCCAAATTTACGCAAAGTACATTCATAATTTTTTATACTTAATGGATTAAAAAGATTTGTTCAATTGTGTTTCATAGTACATTGAGATTCTTCTTGCTGAGATAATATTTCTTCACCTTCATCATAAGTAATAATTTCTCTTTGAGTATGAGGATTATGTTTAGGTCGATTAAATTCTTTTTTTAATTTTTCTAAATCATTAGAATTCAAATAATTACTCATAAATTCAATATTCATTTTTTTTTATTTTTTATAATTTTATATGTATTAGGTGAATAATAGGTGTTATAATAAAGATAGTTAGGTATAATATAATACAAAGAATAATATTTTTGTAATTGATATAAGTTAAACTTACAGGAATTGTAAACATTTCGCCTAGAAATTTCTTATAATTATTTTTTGTTAAATTTCGTATTTTTGTTAGTCCTTCCATATAGTCTAATTTTGAATCATTTACAATTCCTTTTTGTTTTTTTTGATATATAAATTCCTGAATATCTTTATTAAAATATTCATAAATAATATTTTCCATATCAGGAATAATATGATCAGTGTATACAATTAATATATTCTTAAGTTTATCTCTGTGTGTATTTATATTACATATGTTATTTAGAGAAATTCCCACTAGACTAATAATAAGACTGTAATGTTGTTTAGGAAAAGCTATTGAAAAAAAAATTGAAGCAACATTGAAAATGTTTAATGTTTGAGATAATGTAGAATATAGAAAATGTATGTAAAGAAATTTTTGAAATGTATTATATAATTTATCAATTTCTTCAACATATTGATCAAGAATTATATTATCAATTTCTAAAAGAATATAATTATCAGACATATTTTTTATTAATATAATTTGTAAATAACAAAAGGTTAAAAAAATGTATTTAAATAATAAAAAAATAAAATTATGTTTATTAAATTGTCAAGGATTTTATTGTTGGCTTTATAATACTCCACAAGAACAACAACTCTCTGAAGATAATAATTTTTGTCCTCATTGTTTGTCTGATATCTACATTAATATTTACAATGACTCAATTAACTTATTATTAGACCCATCAATTATTCATAAAATTTTTAGAGAATACAACCAACAATTATATTTCAGTTGTCTGCACTCTAAATTCACAAATAATACCTTATTTATTAAAAATAATACCCAATTTGGAATTAGAAATTACACAATTGTTTCAATCAACCCATAAACTACCTAAAAATATATCAGCTTTATTACTTTATTATAAAAAAAAGAAAAATCAAAATTTTTTTTTTAAAAAAA
>NC_069485.1:20508257-20536694 GCF_026875155.1 Cherax quadricarinatus
AGAAAATGTATGTAAAGAAATTTTTGAAATGTATTATATAATTTATCAATTTCTTCAACATATTGATCAAGAATTATATTATCAATTTCTAAAAGAATATAATTATCAGACATATTTTTTATTAATATAATTTGTAAATAACAAAAGGTTAAAAAAAATGTATTTAAATAATAAAAAATAAAATTATGTTTAAATTGTCAAGGATTTTATTGTTGGCTTTATAATAATCCACAAGAACAGCAACTCTCTGAAGATAATAATTTTTGTCCTCATTGTTTGTCTGATATCTACATTAATATTTACAATGACTCAATTAACTTATTATTGGACCCATCAATTATTCATAAAATTTTTAGAGAATACAACCAACAATTATATTTTAGTTATCCACACTCTAAATTCACAAATAATACCTTATTTATTAAAAATAATACCTAATTTGGAATTAGAAATTACACAATTGTTTCAATCAACCCATAAACTACCTAAAAATATATCAGCTTTATTACTTTATTATAAAAAAAAGATAAATCAAATTTATTTACATTTGAAAATAATATTTAAAAAATTAATATGAATAATAATGATAGTGAAATAATATTAATAAATATTTTAAAATTAAAATTAATGCAAAAATCATATATTTATATATTTACTGAAGAATATGATATTAGTATTGTTAATATTCTAAAAAAAATATAAAAAATGAAGAATTTTATAAATTTCGTGAAAGTTATGTGTATACTAATTCATCAATTGCTGGTCATAAAGATTCTCTTCATCAATTAATTAAATAATTCTTGTAATTAAAGACCGACATAAAACACACTTGTTGTTTGTCAGATTTTTGTAACATGTTAAACATAAACAATGACCAAAATTTTAAAATAATGGGAGTCATGTAGTACCTATAATCTAGGCAATACAGGACAAGGTAAAAATAATTTCTTTAAAATAAAAAAACTAAAGCTTCTAAGGGATTTCTTTGAATAAAACAATTTTCATAATTATTATTAAATTTTATAATATGTTTACTTTTACAAAAAATATATATATTAATAAAATTATTAGTATTATAATTTTTTATAATATTATTATAAATAGGAAAATTATAAGTTAAATGTTTCTTTTTTCCTTTTCTTTTCTTATTCCATTGTTTTATTAATTTCTTTCTTTCCTTTATTAAATATTGTTGATTCTTATAAGGATCATTTAAATATTGTAAAAAAATATTATTAATAAATTTTTTTTTTAAATTAATTTTACCATTGAGATGGAGATGGTATAATAATGTCATTCGATTCTTTAAATGATAGATTTGAAGTCTGTATCTTACAATTGTATATATTTTTTTTCTTTAAGATAATTTAGTGATTTTCTACACATTATTTTTTTAATTGGAGTAATTAAAGAAATCGATGTATTTTCAACTGAAAGAATGTATCCTAAATCAGGATATTTTGATGATTGATCACAGCATTGTTTTTGATAATTCTTAACATTTAAAATGATTGGCTGATAAATTAATTTATTATCCTCAATGAAAAAATGATAATTTTGTGGCATAATGCGTATCATACAATTATTGCTTTGAAATAATGAATTTGATTCTTTGTATAAAGCAATAGAATAAGGTAATAAATCTTTTTGATGTGTTTGACTTAAATTATTTTCTTTTTTTTTTTTTAATATTTTATTGAAAATTTTCATTTGATTCAAAGAATAGAATATAAAAATATAATGCCAAATTATCAAACTTAAAATAATTAAAATTACAATATAAAACAAATCCCACGAAAATATTTCCATGTTATGATTAATTATTAGCATTTTTTATTAAGTTTATTTGTGTACATACATTTCGCGAAGGTAAAGAAGATGTAGGATAACTTTTTAAAAATAATTTATAATATTTAGGATGTATAGCATTATCATTATCTTTAAGATTTAAAAAATCATACTGATAAAAAGGAATAGTCAATCCTACTTTTTTATTTTGTTGGTCCTCAATTTCTTCTTTTAATAAATAAGTATTATATCGAAAATTTTCAAAATCCCACTCTTTTGTTCCTTGAATTTGAATTTTATGTATTTTTTCCAAATTATACTTAATCATATTTAAAGCTACTTCTTCAATTCCATTAATAAAATATTTTTCATATTGTTTAAAAAGATTTTCAAAAATTTGGTTTAATTGTGTATGAATATTTGTAATTTTATGATTTTTTTTAAATTTCCAAGAAGAGAAATATATGAATGAGGATGATATTGTGATGGTGGAGGAAATAATGTTTTCATATTAATAAAAAAATAATAATAATTATGAATTTACCAAAAACATCTAATTTATTACATTTAATAGAATTAAAAAAAAATTGAAAATACAAATAATCAACTGTTACGTTCATATAAATCAGTTCAAAATAATAATAATAATATTATTAATGATAATAACTTAGATGAATTACCTTTAATTTATGATACTAAAAATTATAAATTTTTAATTTATATAAATGTATACATTCCTTCATTAAACAGTGAAATTGTCATTCTTGAAAGTACACATAAGAATAAAAAACTAATAAACTTTTCACCACAATATATATTAAAACAATATCTTACTGGTACAAATAATTATGCTAATAATAACACTAATATGTATGATCAGTTTAAAAAAACGATTAGGAAAAGAAGAAGAAACAGTATTTACATTAGCTAATATGGTAACTCCCAATTTGGATTACACTATGTGGATATGTTATAATGATTTACAATTAGAGGGTATTTTAAAAAGTGTAATATATTTAACTGTAGCTCAAATGAGAACTTTTATATCACAATCTCCTTATAAAAATCATCAATCAAAAGGAATTTCTGATGTCACAACTCCTCAAGATTTTGAAACTTTAGTTAACATGGAAAATGCAGCACAATTTTTTGATTTTGTTCCTTTCCTTCAACATTTAAATATATTAAAAACAAATAGAGTTTATGTAACATATAAAATTAAATTATGTCAGTAATTTTTTTTTACTTTAAATTTTACAAATATATTGTTGATTTTTATTTAAACAAATATGTATTTTTTTTTTAATATTTTTAATTTTATTACTTTTATTATTTAAAATTATAAGACCATTAGGATACATATAAAAAACATCATTGTTATATTCACTAAAAAATATTTCATTATCATCTATACCAAATGCTAACCATTTTGTTACGTATACTTTTTTAACATCATTTATTTCTTCTATATCTTTTAATAAAAGTTGACGAAAATATGGTTTAATGGTTGGTAATTTAACTGGTAAAAGTTTCCTAAATAATTTTAAATGTTTTATGAAAACTTCTATTAAATCAAAATGCAGTGTTAATGCATTGTATTCATCACATTCATTTTTAACATACCATAATTTATAAAGTTTATGGTATTTTGGCATTTTAAAGTAATTTATAAGAAAATTCATATATTGTGAATTAAAATGAAAAGAGTTGTTTATTTTTATGTACATGTAAATAGATTTATTTATGTCATTTCTCTTTCTGTATATCATTTGATAAAACTTTGAAGCATGTATAATAGTTTCATATAAATTTAATATAATTTTCTCTTTATATTTTAATGAATTAATGAGAAATAACCATAAATCAACAACATTATTATAATGATCAATAATAAATGTTTCAGTTCTATCAAAAGTAGTTGTTTCATATTCCCATTTTTTAATTAACATGTAATTTTTGGTTGATATTACAGGATTAAATATACCCCATACTAAAAAACCATTACATGTTAACCCTGACATGTCGTATATTTTATATAAAATTAAATCAGATCTACTTAAATTATTTAAATATTCATATTTTTCTTCGATTTCCATTTTAAAAGTAAAATAATTTTCTAATTTATGAAAAATTTCAGTATAAATTACTAAAAGTCTAATTAAGTTATATCTTAAAGGGACATTTCTCAAATTTTTAATCATTATTAATTTAATTTTTTCATCTAAATTAAGGTTCCAATTAATTAATTTAACATTTTTATTATATTTTCTTATATCATTTAAATTTATTTTATCAAACGTACCTGATAAATTAAATTCAAATAAAGTTTCATTATGTAATGGTGATGGTGAATTTATTTCCTGAGACGTATCTGATGAATTAAATTCACGTAAAGTTTCATTATGTATTGGCGACATTAATGATATTAAACTGGAACGTGATCGTGACCGTGAACGAGATCGAGAACGAGAACGAGAAGATATTTCAGATATAACTAATGGATTAGGCTTTATTATTTCTTCAATATCTGATTCTGTTAAATTATGTGGTAGTTTCAAGTCTAAATCTATTATTGGTGAAATTGAACGAGAACGAGAATGAGAACGAGAACGAGAATATGCTGATGGTGATTTATCAATATTCATTTTTTTCTTTTAATAAAATTCTTTCTTTATTTAAATCTTTCTATATATATATTGTTTTTCTTTTTTCAACATCAAAAACATTACTTGAGTCTAAAATACAAGAAATTTCTTTACACCGTTTTTGAAAACGATTTCTGTCAATTGCAGCATTAATCCACATTTTACCATCTTTTCTATTTTTCTGATAAGCGTATGTCCAAACATGAAGATGGTGTATTTTTACATATGGATTAAAACTAATATGTTTTTTATCAGACATAGTTGTTAGTTTGTTAATATTAATATTTTTTTATAATTATACTATTAATTAATTTTCAAACTTTACATTTCTCTTCTTCTTTGTAAATGATTTTAATATTGGTTTAATAACTTTTGTTGAATTTTTATATAAATGTAAGAGAGGTAATTTTACTCTATTCTTTTTGGATTTTTTAATATTTGATTTTTTAGATGATGCTGATGCTAATGTAGACTGTTTTCGTTTTCTATTTTTCTTGTTTTTTTGAAATGATATTGATGATAATGATTGTTTTTGTTTCCTATTTTTCTTTTCTCTTGGACATGATAATGATAATGATAATGATAGTTTTTTTGTAACTTTTATTTTTTTATTTTTTATTTTTATTTAGATATGATTGCATTGTAGATTTTGATTGTTTTCTTTTTTTTATTTTTCTTACTCTTTGTTTCTTAATGGAATTTACTGATAATGATGAGGATGATGAATGTTTTCGTTTTTTTTATACTTGTTTTAATTCATTGGGAATCGAAGATATTATAATTCCATCTCTATCATCACCATATTTGTAATATTTATAATCATTTAAAATAATTTCCTTTTCAAAAGTATTATCATTTATTAATAAATTAGGATTTAATATATATTCTAAGGGACAGAATGCAATAAATGTCGTTTGTTTTTTAAAATTAGGTTCATTATTTTTATTAATATTATCTAAAGCAATGACTAATTCGTAATAAAGTTTTTTAAAATTATTTTCAGGTATATTTTTTTGCTGTTTGGTAATATCATCAGGAAATATATTATTTATTAAATCTGTAATTATTTTATAATTATAATAAGGTGTTCGAATAGGTACAAACACTGTTTTAATTAAATCTTGGTCTTTATTTTCAAAATTAAAAAAATTAATTATATTAAATAACATGTTGTTTTTAATATTATTTTTATAATAATTTTCATTCCTAGTAAGAAGTGTGAACCATAAGTTAATTAAAAGTGTTTTATAAATTACTTCAGAATCCTCTATCATTAATTTATTTGCTCTTTTAGATTTTGTTTTTAAAATTTCATCAAACATAATTTTATCAAATTTAATATATCGAAAATTAATTAAATTTACATCTGCATTTTTAGGTTCGAGTAAAGCAGCTAAATAATATATTTTAAATAATGCAATTTGGTTTTCATCATGAATTATATTGTCATAATTATACATGTTAACTTCTTTCTCAGAATTAAATGGTAATAAATAAATTAAACGTGCTAAATTAAATTTTAAAGGCATTGTTTTTAAACCAGGAAATGTGTTATTTTTTAAATTAATAGGTTCATTAAGAAGTGTAAATTTAAGATTAAAATTATTTTTAATAGATTCTGTTTCATATGAAAGTTCAACTGATTTTTTATTCATTATTCTTTTTTTTAAATTAAAATAAAAATATACATATTTTAAATAACTTTTTATATAATAAAAAAATGACTACTAATAATATACTGGAATTTGAAATTAAAGATAATATTAAACCTATATCTTTAATTAATTTACCAGAAGTTTCCATGTTTACAACACCATCAAGTATTAATATACAGATGATGATGATTTAATAATTAAAAAAATTTATGATATGTCAGGATTAACATTTGGTAATCATTTAATATGGGGATTATATTTTCCTATACAATTTGATACAGATCATTCTAAATATTCTAAGGAAAAGGAGATTGGTTATTTTAACCGTGTTATTGATATATGGTTATTTTTAATAGATTCTAATGAAATTTCAAAATATTTATATGAAATTATTATTTTAGCAACTAAATTTTTAAAAAGGAAATTAAATGATAAAAAAAAGCATTTAACTAGACCTATATTAATGTATTTAAAAATAAATAATATATTTCATTTTAGTCCACACTTACTTAAAATGTTAATAATTACATTGAAGGAAACTAATAATAATTGGTTAACAAATACTGAAATATCTTTTGAAATTGCAGCAACAATGCATATACAATTAATAGAGGCTTTTCAAAGTATAATTAAACCTATTAGAGAAACATGGACTATTAAATTACCTAAAGATATTAATACTAATATACAGTGTTATCAAAAAATTAAAATTGATAAATCTGTATATATTTTCACAAATATTAGCCTCATAAAAAAAAACAAACAATTTTTAAAGAATTTCTTATGTTTTTAAACTAAAAAATTTAGGGTTTTATATTGGAAAATACAATAATTTTAAATTATATTCAAAGGGTTTAAAATTTAAAAAAAAACCAAGTTTTTAATTTATTTGATAAAAATCAATCAAAAAAAAATTTTGTAAAGAGGGAAAACAACATATTTTATATTTGTAAAATGAAAAAAAAAAAAAATTTAAAAAAAAAATTATTATTTTTTAAAATTAAATTATAAATTAATATTATATTCCTCCCCCTTTAAAGCAAAACAAATGAAGTTTTGATTCTTTTTGAATATTATAATCATTCAGATCTTATCTTTTCAAGTTTTTTCCCAGCAAATATTAACTTTTTTTGATCGGTCGAATCCCCTCTTTATCTTAAATTTTTTTTTTTTTTAAATTCCCCTTAAATTGGTTTTTGTATTTTTCTACTTCAAGTTATAGTTTTTTCCCCGGTTTTGAGTTTTCACAAAAAATTGGGATTGTTGTAATTTTTTTTTTATTTTTTTAAAGCCAAAAAAATTTTTTTATTCTTTAAATTTTAGTTTAAAAAAAAAAAAAAAATGGATGTTGATAAAGATTTAAAAAATTTTCTTTATAAAATTTGATAAAATGCAATTTTTCCAAATTTAAAAAAATATATTATTTTAAAAACCCAAAATTTAAAAATTTTCTGTTACAATGTTATTTTGAAATTTGAAAAATTTTAAAAAAAACATTCAGGGGAAAAATTTTTTTTGCAATTAAAAATTTTTCGCATTCACAGAAAATATGAATTTTTTAAATTTTTTAATAACACAAATTTTCCCCAATTTGTACCCTTTTAAATAATTAAAAAGAAAAAAAAATTAAAAAACAAATTTTTTAAAAAAAATCCCTTAATGAAAAAATTTAAAAATAAACCAAAATTAATAATGACTTTAAACTACTTATTATTTTTAAAAATAGCCATAAAGCATATACTTACAAGATTATTTGAATTTGAAAATGAACTTTATAGTTATAAAATGACATTGAATAGTAAATTGCATTATATAATTAGCGGTATGGAAAATTTTCAAGAAACTTTTTATTTTGTATTAAAACTTCTGAATAATTATCAGATTATTTTTTTTTAAATATTTATTAGTTTACCATATACATTTTGCATCTTTATTTCCATGACACTGAACATATTGTGAAAATGACATGTGATTACATAAATCCTGTTCTGGATACATTGGGGCATAAGATTCTGGAGGTTGCATTTGTTGAAGATTTGCATTATTTGTATTTCCTTCAGAATATCGATTTTCAATTAATTTTAAAAATTGATCAGGGTTTCTAGGCTCAATATAATGATTGAACAATGAACTTTGATGCTGTGCATTAGGTTTAGGAATTTCAATAAAATCTATATTAGTTCCCCGATACATTAGGATAGGATAGGATAGGACTCACAGGTAAGTACCCACGAGGGGCGAGGGGCAAGTGGGGACAGTGCGAAGAATAGACGGTGAGAGGAATGTCTTGAGTCGAAGAGAGAAGAGTCAGGACTAGACCCAACTGCTAAGCAACAATAACGATAACAAAAGACGATGTAGATACAACAGGAGCTCTGCAGGCACTGACTGCAACTTGCTGGACGAAAAATTGCTGCATCTTGATGTTGATTGGCGGCTGGCAGGAGCTGGAGGAGTGGTCAAGGGAGGCAAGCTCTTGATTGGTCAGGTGTCTTTTATATGTGTGTCTGGAGTTACTTCGTTTCTTTCGTGAAGGAGGCATTCCTTATGTTGTGCATTTTTTGGATGGAAACGATCTGTAGTCTTGTAATCTTAGGTCGAAATGCTGGGTTGGCTAGTAACTGGTCAAAGGTCATCTGGAGAGTAGTGATGGAGCAGTGGGATCCTTTACGGTTTGTAAACTTGACTCTACTTTCGATTATTTTCTTGTACAAAGTGTCGACATCCATGTTAGGTTCTTGGTCAGGAGTCGTATAAAAGTTATATCTTTCCAGTGCAGGTATTGATCTTGATGTTGGTCTTCTATATTAATACGTCGAGAGATAGCTGGAGAGGTTTTTGTTGGTGGTTGCCGCATTGAAGGTTCTTTCAATGTTGGTGTCTCTGCTAGAGAGTGTGTAGAAGACTGCGGGAGAATCGTGGCTTCTGATTGGTCCATATGAGTAGTGGTGGGTGGAGGTGAAGAAGGTACGCCGCCACGACGAGCCAATCGACGAGCAATAGGCGATCGACGAATAGGAGGCCTTGTTGGAGTGACGTCACTAGGTGTTGGTGGTTTTGGAGCTGCTGATGCAGAAGTGTTGATTAGGTCTTTGGTGAATTTTAGTATTTCTTCCGAAGGTGGAGATCTGGGAATATAAATGATGGCATTTTATTTAGTGCAAATAACTCGTTGATGGTAGAGTTAAAAGATCCAGGTACAGCCATTTTCTGCATGTGAGCGTATAGTAGACAGTAGTGGATCTTGGTTACGTCACAAGCTGGAGGAGTGAGATGGTGGAGGCTGGCTGAGTAGTAGTTTGAAGTAATTCGTATATTAGCTTGGATCTTTGCAATTGTGCATACGTTGGTGTGTTGCTAGTAGGTTTTTTCTTTGCTGCTTCTTGTGTTTTCTTCCAATATCCTTACGTGTAGGACATTTTGCTGCCAGTGTAGGGTGGTCGTTGCTCTTACAGTTAAGCACGATGGTTGTGGTGGAGTAGCAATGGTGCAGGAACTGAAGGGGGTGTCCCTCACTACCACATGTAGTGCAGAACTTCTTGTCTTTTAACTGGACATGCTTTGGTGGTGTGATGGTAAGAATAACAGTTCCAGCAGTGTTGGATGTACTGATATCTTTCTCTCGATTTTTAAGTTGGACTGATGAAGTAGTAATAACAGCAAGACCTTCGTTCAGAGCAGTGGCAGCCATGTTAACGTCAGTAAAGGGTTTACCTTAAAGCATGGACGATGCATTCGGGATTTTTGTGATGCTGTCAACAGTAGCCCATTTTTTGCGTCTCGAGGATGTCTTGAGTTCTGCAGGTGATTGAGACGTCAGAATCTTGTCTAGTTTCTTAAGGAATACTGATTTCCTGGCCTTGAGGGGAGGAGATGACATAACAGTAAACCCTTGAGCAGTAAGTGTAGTGGTGGCATCTTAGTGAGTAGCTTCTCTGCTTCAGCATCATCGTGACACACAACAATGAATGCTTCTTTCAGAGACAAAATGGTGTGAATTTAACTTTCAGTTTCCTTGAACAACAGTAGCAAGAGCAATCTTCGTTGAATCATCAACGGTACCACTTGTTGGCTTGATCTTGACACGATTTGCGTAGCTCATCGTGCAAGTCAAGGTGAAGACAACGCTGGTAAAGGTTCCCCTCCCCAACGGGGATCGTAGGGAGACTGAGTAAGTAAGGAGAGCTGCTATGACCTGCCAGGGCAAGAGTCAAGAGCAGAATCAAGTCTCAAGTCTGTCGTCTCCCGATACATTATATTTTATAATAAGACACTAGTATTTTTAAGAATTAACATTTCATGAGAGCATAATTTATCTATAGTAACAAATCCTATATTGTGTACAAATACTATATTAGCTCTTGAACTTTCAATTATATTTGAATTTTCAGTTGGATCATTATTAAAAATATAAATTTCATTGGATTTTTTGTGTATTAGTATACTCAACGTTAATAATATACTAGGATTAACATTCCTGTTGCAATTTCTATGAGAGAATATTTCCAATATTATGTTTAAGTAATTACATCTTCATTTATATCCTCTTTAAATCATGAAAATATTTTCTTAAATTAGTTTTCATTATATCAATCATTTTCCTAAAACTGTGAATCTACTATATATTTTTGTTAAAATAACTATTGGAGATTGGTTGAAATTCTAAAATTAAAATTATCTGAAGTGGTTTCGCAGGAACTGGTGGAATACGATTAAGCATTAGGATGCATTTGGATGTGCAGTACTAACGTATCTTTTAGAGGAAGGAAATTAGAATATGCGTGCTCTTTTAATTTAGTACATGTAGATGGAGCTGTAGGAATTTACATCAACTGTAAAAATTGAATACCCATGATATTTAATAACTAAAATATTAGAAAATGTAGAACACATTTCCATTTAGAGTGGTAATTTTTTTAAGATCGTCAGTATCTTTTGTCATAGCAGAGATAAAGCGAGAAAATCGTGAGTTTCGGTGTTGAAGATATGGCTCTTGATTAAAAAAATTTGTATTAATAAGATAAGAACCAGTACCATATTTTAATATTTTTAAATCAATTTCATCATTAAAAATTAGATTATTTTGTAGTTTGATTGTAAATTTTTTTGGGATACAAGTAACTGTGCATAATATGTACAATGTTATAATTAAAATCGAAAATTTTAGCAACAATTTATCTGGCTTTTCTTTCTTCCCTGTGTAGCATTTTTTTAAATATACAGCTAATCATTTATTTTCGAATATACCATCTTTAGGATCCCCATTGTATACATTATATTATTTTTCCCATGTATAATTATCCACTTTCAAATACATCAGGAAATTTATTATACAAAAATTTAAATTTACTCCTATCATTATCATCGTCCATTGATTCCTCTGAATTCATCCAAATCATTTTTAGTTTCCCTTTTCCCAAGTACTTGAGGTAAAGCAAGAATTTGTAAGAAAATTTTTCGGATCCGGTAATAATTATATTACCAGTTTAAATGATATTCGATGGAGCATTTTTTTCATATTAGAAATGCATTAATAACTTAAATCATAAGAATGGAAAGTCAATAAAAAACTCTCCTTATATTCTAAGATGAAGAAACAACCCCATCAATATTAATGCATGTTTCGATCTTGAAAATTCCTTTAATTTTAATTATACTTGATATACCAAATTTAAAATATTTGCAAGGTTCACAACTGCAGAGAAAATTTTAAAATAAATAATGCATCCTTTACTAATATATTTTATAAGCTTTCTCAATTTGTTTCAAATTATTATCATTTTGTACACTTTAAATATAGCATGAATACAAACACATCTGGAAGGAACAAGTTTTACTTATATAATTAACTATACTTTTTAATATTCTTTCTGATATAATGGAAATCAACTCCATATTGTTTTAAGAGTCCAGAAATAAAATTGCTTATTTCATTATTAATTTTAGGATCGATGATAACTTGTTGTTTGACTTGCTGTCACCCTACAGTAAAATTTCCAGTTCCAGAATTAGTTCCAAGAGATCCACCAGTAGTAGCAGCAGAAAAAAGAGTTCCACTAGCACTAGCACCACTAACACCACTAACACCACTACTACTAGCACTAAACTACACTAGTACTAGCACTAGTTACTAGCACTATCACCACTAACACCACCACTAGCACCACCACTAGCACCACCACTAGCACCACCACTAGCACCACCACTAGTACCACCACTAGCACCACTAGCACCACTAGCACTATGACCAGGAGGTGGAGGTAGAGATGGAGATGGAGTTCTTGATTTAACAACACTCATTTTATTTTTATTTTATAGTATAAAAAAATATATATGTAAATAATTATTTTAAAAAATTAATATCGTTTTATTTCAAAACATTTAAAATTATGAACATTATTTATCATCAATCATTATCATCATTATCATCATCAATCAGAAGAAGAAGGAATTTAAACGATTTCTTTTTCTAGTAAGTTTTTTTCTTTATTTTATATTTTATATTAACCATTTTCATTATTATCCATCATCAGTATTAATTAATCTCTTATAAGTCCACTACTACTAGTACTAGGTCAGTTTTAAGAAAAATCAATGTTGTCATTATCAGAATCAACGGTATATCGGTATATCGGTATAATCGTTAAATCGATTTATTTCTCTGTTATTTTCATTGTTTATATCCTATATTACTTTTTGAAAAAATCAATATATAATATTAGGATCAATAATAGGTTTTCCTTTAGCGTGTTTTTGTTCATTCAAAAAGAAAATATGGTACATGAAATAATTTTGAATAATTTTCACACCACCATAATTATCGTTATTATATAGAAAGAAATATTTGTAGCATGAAAATGTCTAAAATATTAAAATGTCATTCTAATAGCATCTTCAGTGGAAATATCATATTCTTCATTTAAAGCATGATCTGATTTAAGCTTCATAGAAACGTTTAAATTTCTGTAATTATATTTACTAATTTTTCCATGATATATTAGTTGTAATTTTCATCATGATCATAATAAACATCTAAACAATTCATTACTTTAAACCTTTAAATTTCCCAATTTCTATTCATAAATTATTATAAATGTATTGTTCCAGTTGTTAGAAACGAACTATTAAAAAATGCCATAAAGTTAGCTAATAATTGTACTATATCCTATATCTTTTTTCAGTATTCATTAAATAATATCTATACTATCAATATTTGTAGAATACACATTCCATTAATAGTAGTACCAAGACCAACATATCATATAATTTTTTGATAAAAGTTTGTCACCTTTTAAAAATGTTTTTGGAAATGTGAAAGAGCCATTTTTCCGTTAACACTCCAGATTCTATTACTACTGGTTGATGATGATAGTTTCTTTTCCTTTTAGATTTGATTTCCTCTAATAATTTTTTCTTGATGTAATAAAAAAATCTTTTTTAAATAATATATTGAAGTATAATAAAATATAACGGGAGCATCTTTTAAATAATGCTGGAAAATATTTATATCGATGAAATATTTTTTAATTTATTTTTATTTTTGATATTTTAATCAAACTCCTTCATTATCATCAATATTGAAAATATACATTTAAAATTTCCTTTCATATTTTTTTCTATTTTTCTTATAAACAAAAATAATTTAAAAAGTTTAAAATGTTTCTATTAAAAAATATTCTTTTTTTAATTTAAAACTTATTTACATTTTAATAAATTATTATTACTCAAAAAATTATTATATAAATTAAATAAAATTACATATTATTTACTTTTGTTAAAATTTATAACATAAATATTATTATATAGATTTAAATTAAATAAAATTATATATTAATTACTTTCTTGAAATTTTATACATTAAAAAATATTATATAAATTAAATAAAAATATATATTATTTACTTTTTTAAAAATTAACAAACATGAAATACTAATATAATAAACAATTAAAATTTACCTATTATTTACTTATAAAAATTTTATAATATTATTATAACTTTTTTATTCTAAATATTTAATGTTCTTTGATATTTTTTAAACTGATATTGTACAAGATATTTTTTGTTCTTCTTTTTTTCATATTACTACACTGTGTTTTACAACAAAATAAAAATAGCTCCTTTTTAAAACATTTATAACAATTCAAATACTTTCATTTCTATAAGTGTACATTACGTATAGTATCATATACCCAAGTTCTGTTAATAACATTAACACATTTATTAACTGGAATGGCTACATTATTTGACATATGAATAACATACTTCTTCAAACAATTTTTTTCAATTTATATAATGTATTTTTTAAGATTAACATTATTCTTTCTAATTTGATATTTTCTTCTTTTTCAATTTGTATCCACTTAAAAGTTTTCAGCACAAATTCATTATTAAAACCTTCATTTTTTATTATTATGCAAATAATATTTTTTATTACATAAGTTAACATAAATAAATTTACATCATATATAAACTAAAACAACATTTGGCAAAAACTAGTTATTAATACCATTTATTATCAGAAAATATTTATTATTTATTATCACACCGGCCGATTCCCACCAAGGCAGGGTGGCCCGAAAAAGAAAAACTTTCACCATCATTCACTCCAACACTGTCTTGCCAGAAGGGTTGCTTTAAACACTACATTTTTAATCTGCAACATTACACCCCTCTTCAGGATGCAGCAACTGTACTTCCCATCTCCAGGACTCAAGTCCGGCCTGGCGGTTTCCCTGAATCCCTTCATAAATGTACTTGCCTCACACTCCAACAGCACGTCAAGTATTAAAAACCAATTGTTCTCCATTCACTCCTATCAAACAGCTCACATAGCATAGCCTGCTTTGGAAGTCCAAGCCCCTCGCACACAAAACCTCCTTTACCCCCCCTCCCTGCCAACCCTTCTAGGCCGACCCCTACCCCGCCTTCCTTCCACTACAGACTTGATACACTCTTGAATCATTCTGTTTCGCTCATTCCTCTCTACAATGTCGCGAACCACCTCAACAACCCTTCCTCAGCCCTCTGGACAAACAGTTTTGTAATCCCGCACCTCCGCCTAACTTCCAAACTACGAATTCTCTGCATTATATTCACAGCACACATTGCCCTCAGACCATGACATCTCCACTGCCTCCAGCCTCTCCTCGCTGCAAAACATTCATCACCCACGCTTCACCACCCATATAAGAGCGTTGTAAAACTATACTCTCATACATTCCCCTCTTTGCCTTCCAAGGACAAAGTTCTTTGTCTCCACAGACTCCAAGGGCACCACTCACTTCTTTTTCCCTCATCAATTCTAAGATCACCTATACTTTCGCAGAGACCCATCCGCTGACCAGAACGTCCACTCCCAAATATCTGAATACGTTCACCTCCTCCATACTCTCTCCCTCCATCGGATATTCAATCTTCATCACCTAATCTTTTTGTTTCCTCATACCTTACCTTTCCGAATTCACCTTTAATTTTCCTTCGTTAGCACACACCTACCATATTCATCCACCAATCTCTGCAACTTCTCTCCAGAATCACCCAAGAGCACAGAGTCCATCAGCAAGAGCAGCTGTGGACAACTCCCACTTTCTTGAGTGATTCTTTTATCTTTTAAACTCCACGCCTCTTGCCAAGAGACCCATCGCATTTACTTTCTCTTACAACCCCATCCATAAATAATTAAACAACCACGGTGACATCATATCACACATCCTTGTCTACAGGCCTTACTTTTACTGGGAAAAAAATTTCCCTCTTTCCTACATACTCTAAACTTTGAGCCTCACTATCCTCGTAAAAACTCCTTCACTGCTTTCAGTACCTACCTCCTACACCAATACACTTTGCAACATCTGCCACATTGCCCCCCTATCCACCCTGTCATCACCCGTTCCAAATCCAAAAAGCCACAAAGACTCTTTTAGCGCTTATCTCAATACTGTTCACTTATATGTTTTCACTGTAAACACCTGGTCCACGACACCCCTACCTTTTCCTACAGCCTCCTTGTTCATACTGCTATCCTATTCTCCGTCGTACTCTTAATTCTTTCAATTATAACTCTAACCATATTAAAAAACACTTTAACCAGGTACACTCAACAGACTTTATCCCCCTATAATTTTTGCACTCTCTTTTATCCCCTTTGCCTTTATACAAAGGAACTATGCATGCTCTCTGCCAATCCCTAGGTACCTTACCCTCTTCCATACATTTATTAAATAATTGCACCAACCACTCCAAAAAACGATATCCCCTACCTGCTTTTAACATTTCTATCTTTATCCCATCAAATCCGGCTGCCTTACCCCCTTTCATTTTACCTACTGCCTCACGAAAATATATGTAATTATATTGAGTGACTTGAAAATAAAATAATTGACTTTAGTAAATGAACATGCAATTTTTATTTTTCTTTCTTGTAAAATAAAAATGTTTTCTAATTCAGTTCCGTTACATAAATATTGATTCACTTTTTCTTTTTTAAAAAACTCATTTTCTCCTTTTTTATAAAGAACAGTGGTATCATTTTGCATTTCTTTTTTAAGTTTATTTTTAGTAATTTTTCACTGTGATTTTTCTTGAATTTATATTCTATTACCTTTTTTTTAAAGAACAAGTGGTGGTAGTGTACTTCATCATTTCTGTAGCTTATCTGTTCTATAATTTTACTGTTGATCTTTCTTGAATTGATATCTATTATCCTTTTATTATAAAGAACTAGTGGTGATGGAGGTGGTGGTATCTTCTCATTTTCTGTAGGCTTATGTTGTTCAAGTAATTTTACTGTTGATCTTTCTTGAATTGAATATTCTATTACCCTTTTTTATAAAGAAACAGGTGGTGGTTACTTTTTAATTTCTGTAGCTTATATGAGAATAGGTGGTGATATAATTTTTCATTTCCTGTTCCAAATTACAGGTTGTATTTTTTTTTTTCATTTCCTGTTTCAAATTATAGGTTATGTTTCTTTTAATGTCATTGGTTGATCTTTCTTGAATTGGAATATTCTATTAGATTTTTTATAAAGAATAGTCGTTAGTATTTCCTTCATTTCTGTAGGCTTATGTTCTAGTAATTTCCACTGATTTTACTTGATTTTTTTTTGATATTCTATTAATAATTTCATGAATATATCTATAGTCATCATTAATATATTGATAAGTATTTTTTTATCTACTTCCAAACATATTTCTCTAAAATACAATTTATTTTATTTAATTTTGATATGGGATCTGTAACCACTGATTTTACAGTAGGAAAAAAGCTGTATATTCATCTTCTTTCTGAAATTAGAGAAAAGTATAAAGAATAACTTATCATAGTATTATCCTTATATATATATGTAAGAACAAAAATAGTTGCCATTTATAATTTTTATAAATTTATTAAGACTATATAGAAAAATTAACAATAATATTATTATTATTAATCATTTCATAATCATCAGTATCTACATTATTATTAATCATTTCATAATCATCAATATCAATCATTAATTATCATCAAAATAATAATCATTATCATTGACATTTTTTCATCATAGCTTGTAATATCACATTAATCATTATCATTAAACATGATAATATACTATTCTACTATTATCATCATAATTATCATCATCATCATCATTATTATTATTATTAATATTATTATTATTATAATATTATTAATTATATTATTATTATATATTAGTTTGATAAATAACAACAATACATGGGAGTAATTCATATCTTTGAGATCATAATAATAATATTAACTACATATGTTAAAAAACAATGATAAAGAAATATTCTTGATTGTTTTCTGTAAAATTTTCAAATTCTTAAAAAAACGAAGAGGTATTATATAAACTCATAGTCTATAATTTAAATTTTTCATATCAGAATTTTTATTATATGAATTTTATATATCCTTTACCTTAAAATATTTTGAAGTCTAACATTTGATATGTGTATATCAAATATTTAAAACTGTTTTTTTAATTCAATATTAAAAAATAATTGATAATCTTTTACAGTTAAATAATAAGAATTTACCAAATAATACTATAAATTATATATTTTATATTATCTCTATTATTAATTCAATATTATCAATTAAAATAATGATTTTATTATAAATATATTCAATTCGATAAGTTACATTACATAGCAAGTTTGTTCATCATTCATACATAAAACCAATTCGATCGTTCTGTATAGCAAAATAAAAAAATAAAACCAACTATAGCTGCAAAACTATTATTATTTTTACAAGTACTTTATTAAGTTCATTTCCAACATTATTTAAAAAAATGAATTAAAGGAGGATTTGAAGATGTAATCATAATAGATACCCATTTTATAATGAACCAATATCGTATTTATTACATATAATACTTAATTTTATATTTAACAACGAACAATACATTTTTTTTGGAAATTCTGATAATTAAAAAAATCTTTATCAACTTTATCTCTTCCAAATATTAGTTGTAAAACATTTTTTTTTATAGAATTATCTTTATCATATATTTTTTTTTAATCTTCTTTTCTGAAATCATTATTACATAAACATTTATTTTTATATTCTTAAAACATGTAGTACAATTTTCCATTATGTTTTAAATATTTTTCTATTTCATCTATAATTTTTTTTATTTGTATTTACATCATAATTCGTGATACCCAATCTTCTAAAGCATTCTTTGGGGACAGGCCTCCAGAAATTCTCTACTGATTAATACAAAAAAATAAAGTGAAATTTCAATATGAACTGTTATATACAGGTATGGTACTATAATATTATTTTATTTTTTCAGAAAAATCAATGAATAATATTTAATTCTAATCTAAATCAAATTTTTCTTCCAAGCTTTTCACGTAATGGTTTAACAAATATCCATTGTTTTTCTCAGTAATACATCATTTTGTTTCTGTTTCTTCTTCATATTTATAATTACCACCACCACCTCCAAACAATACTAAAGGTTTCCTTTGAGGTAAACTTGTGGATAAAAGTGAAAATTTTCTCCTTTCCAAAATAAGAGAGAGGTATATCAATACTGTTATCAGTAATAAGAGAAAACATTTTTGAAATTAACTCAATTAATTTTAAAAAGCAGAGCTATATAAGAAGTCAATCAAAAAATTTTCTTTGTAATTCATTGCCATATAAATCTATCGAAAAAAAATTCTTTTCGTAATTAAGAACATCAAGAATATGGTAAATTTTTGCTGTAATTATAATTTTTAAAAACATCCTCGTGTTTTTATCTTCGGGATGATAACACGGATAAACACCATCTTGATGAATAATAGTATTAAGAAGTATTAATATTAATTATAGCACACATCTTGCCCAGACAATATTTCATGTTTTTCTTTATCGAAAAAAGGATCAGGACATGGGCAGCACATGGTAAATGAATATCCCCATGTATATTTTATATATATGACTACAATTACGAAAAGAATACCATTTTCATCTAAACTGTAACCTGCAGCAGCTTCTTTGGACAATTTGGTGGAAGATAAACTAAACAGTGATCATGAAAACAAATTGAACTGGAAATTGCTGAATTAGCCTATAAACCCAGGAGGACACAGACATAGTAAACGTTTCGATCTTCAGGTAAAAAGAATCTGAGGTTTCATTTTGGAAAGGTCACTTCTACTCTTCTTCTTCTTCTTCTTCTTTCTTTTTAATTTCACTATTTATTTTTTTTCTTTATTTATTCTTATCAATTTACGCTCCAGGATCACAAGCTTTTAATGTATTTGTATAGCTTAGAAATACCTGGTAAACGAGATTTTACAAACCCATCCTATCTTCTTCAAAGGAATAATTGAAAAAACCCTAAACAGGATCACAAAACTTATCTTCAGGTTCCTTCCATAAACAATTAATACACCCGCAATTAGAATATTATTATGATAAAATATTTCTATAGATTACTACGGAATTATATATTTTTTTTAAATATCTACCCACATTTTTTGCCTCAAGGTTTACGACAAATATAAGATTTCATTTTTTCGAAGTTCGGGAATTTTAATAGAATTCCTTTGCAAATTCAAAAAGTAAGTTTTACCTCTTTAATCAATATCATTTATTATATTTAAGCATCCAATGAAGATCTATGAATTCATTCTTTTTCATTGTTCACTATTTTTTTCTGGCTTTTAATTCCAATTTCATTTATAATCGAAAATATTTTATTAACCTAATCGATCGATATAAATAATAAACATTATAAAAAAAGAATAATATTAAAATAATAACAGGAACTAATAACCAATATAATTTTAACCATTTTATTATTACTTTTTTTTTTTGACAATAGCAATTTTAAAAGTTTGTCCAGTAGAAACATTCTTATTATATTACAATATTTTGGAAAAACAATGAAAAAAATGTTTTTTTAATTTAACTGTGTCAGAAGGTTTTTTGGATTTTTCCTTTTGTTTCATGATATGGACAATATATTTATCGATTCCAATTTTGGGACATAACTTCTTTTTCTCCATAAGGTTCATTAGCTAAAATTTCCACACATTTTTGTGTTGAAAATTCTAAATCAGTAAGATACCCATAGTTATTTTTAAGGGGACCTATCTTATCTCTGACTTTTGTTCTATAGACCTGGAAAAAACTTTTTGGGTTAGTATTAGAATCCCTAGCAACTTTAATTGCATAGTCCCTTTTAGCTTTTCTTATCCCCTTTTTAATGTCCCTCTTAATGTCAATATACTGATTCATAAGATGACCCTCGCCTCTTTTGATACGCCTATAAATTCCTTTCTTATGCCCTAGTAGATATTTCAGCCTATTATTCATCCATTTTGGTCATTTCTATTTGATCTAATTTCCTTATAAGGGATAAACGTTCTTTGAGCAGCATGTATTGTGTTCAGAAAACTGTCATATTGATAGCTCTCTTCGTTACCCCAGTCAACAGATGTTAAGTGTTCTCTAAGCCCATCATAATCTGCTAAGCGAAAATCTGGGACTGTTACTGAGTTATCCCTACTATCATACTTCCATTCAATTCTACATGTAATTGATTTGTGGTCGCTAGCACCCAGTTCCTCTGAAACTTCTAAATTATTAACAAGGGATTCATTGTTTGCCAGAACTAAGTCAAGCAGGTTATTACCCCTTGCAGGTTCTGTCACAAACTGCTTCAAAAAACAATCCTGAACTACTTCTAAGAAATCGTATGATTCTAAATTCCCAGTCAAGAAATTCCAATCAATATGACTAAAGTTAAAGTCTCTTAGAATTACTACATTATCGTGCCTTGTGGCCCTAACAATTTCCTCCCATAGTAGTCTCCCTGGTCCCTATCTAAATTTGGGGGACGGTATATCACACCTAAAATTAATTTTTCATGTCCCTCTGAAAATTCTATCCAAACAGACTCTGTATGTGTTACTTCAGACTTAATACCCGTTTTTATGCAACAGTTCAAGCGATCTCGGACATACAATGCCACCCCACCCCCCTTCCTGATACTTCTATCTACTTGGAACAATTTAAAACCCTGAATGTGACATTCTGCAGGCATGTCCCGACTTTTTGAATTAAACCACGTCTCAGTAATGGCAAATACATCTATGTTACCTGCACTAGCAACTAGTCTCAACTCGTCCATCTTATTCCTAGCACTGCGACTATTTGTGTAATAAATATTTAATGACCCTCCTATCTCTTTACCCTTCCTGCTCCTTTCTGTTATTCCACTAAACCTATTACTGTCATTGTCAATTAGTGCCACTGGCTTTCCAATATCCTCCTCATTTTGCCTATTACTAGTTCTCCTAGTACTCATGTTACTACCCTGCGACTTCACAGTTTTCCCGCCAAAACCCATACCACTAACTATTCCTAGTTTTTAAAGACCTAACAGCTCCCTCCACTGCGTTGGCCAGTGCTCCCACCCCACACCTAGACAAGTGAACCCCATCCCTGGCATACATGTCATTTCTGCCATAGAAGAGGTCCCAGTTGTCAATGAATGTTACCGCATTTTCCTTACAGTATTTGTCCAGCCAGCAATTGACACCAATTGCTCTGGACAACCATTCATTTCCAACTCCTCTCCTTGGCAAAATGCCACATATGACAGGTTTGCCACCCTTCTTCCTAATTATCTCTATTGCTGACCTATACCTGCTAATCAGGTCCTCACTCCTACGTCTGCCAACATCGTTGCCTCCAGCACTGAGACCCAGGAAAACATACTCTCTGCCTCCTACTCCTATCCTTCAAACAGAATGCCCTATCCATGTACCTAATCTGGCTATCCCCAACAACAACAATGTTTTTACCTTCCTTGGCGTCGTCCATAGTGATGCTCCGAGTAGTCGACTCACAATCGCCAGGTAGCATTTCACCACTTGTAGAATTCGTCATGACGTTCTCGATGGTCTTCGTTGGGGTTTCTAGGGATGTCTCACTCACGTCTGCCAATGCTTCCTTGGTGCTCGTTGTGGCATTCCCAGTAGAACACTCACATTCGTCAGGTAGCACCGAGAATGAGTTGGAAGTTTCCACGGCAGTCTTCTGGTTTCTCGTTGTTTCTGCCTCTCCAACCGTTTTCTTAATCTTCAGCTTGGTTCCATGTTGCCCGGCCACTGACCAAGCTCCCCTCTTAACCTGGGGACTCACAACAGGTGGATTACTACGAATCCTCTTGTTCTCCGTCAATCGCCGTATCTCCAGTTTAGCAACTCTGAGTTCTTCTCTCAGCTGCTGGTAAAGCTGCTCAAGAGAGGGCATCCTGGTTCAGATTCACAGAGAGCACACAAACAGGGCCTGTTGGCCCATACTAGGCAGGTCCTTTACAATTCATCCAACTAACAAACATTTGCCCAACCCGATTTTCAATGCTACCCAAGAAATAAGCTCTGATGTGCAAGTCCCACTCAAATCCATCCCCTCCCACTCATGTACTTATCCAACCTAAATTTGAAACTACCCAAAGTCCTACCCTCAATAACCCAACTAGGTAGACTGTTCCACTCATCAACTACCCTATTTCGAAACCAATACTTTCCTATATCCTTTCTAAATCTAGACTTATCTAATTTAAATCCATTACTGCGGGTTCTCTCTGGGAGAGATATCCTCAACACCTTATTAATATCCCCTTTATTAATACCTATCTTCCACTTATACACTTCGATCAGATCTCCCCTCATTCTTCGTCTAACAAGTGAATGTAACTTAAGAGTCTTCAATCTTTCTTCATAAGGAATATTTCTAATGCTTAGTATTAATTTAGTCATCCTACGCTGAATGTTTTCTAACGAAATTATGTCCATTCTGTAATATGGAGACCTGAATTGAGCTGCATAATCTAGGTGAGGCCTTACTAATGATGTATAAAGTATGACCTCTGGACTTCAGTTGCTCACACTTCTTGACATAAATCCCAGTAATCTATTTGCCTTATTACGCACACTTAGGCATTGCTGTCTTGGTTTAAGGTTGCTGCTCACCATAACCCCCAAGTCCTTCTCGCAATCTGTATGGCTAATTTCTACATCATTTAACTTATAAGTGCTCCTGTCTGTCTCAACTATTGGATCACTACGACAAGGTTCCTAAATGCACTAGAAGACAAAAAGAATGCAGATGTAATATATACAGACTTTGCAAAAGCCTTCGACAAGTGTGACCATGGCGTAATAGCGCAAAAAATGCATGCTAAAGGAATAACAGGAAAAGTCGGTCGATGGATCTATAATTTCCTCACTAAGAGAACACAGAGAGTAGTCGTCAACAGAGTAAAGTCCGAGGCAGCTACAGTGAAAAGCTCTGTTCCACAAGGCACTGTACTCGCTCCCATCTTGTTCCTCATCCTCATATCCAACATAGACAAGGATGTCAGCCACAGCACGTGTTTCCTTTGCAGATGACACCCGAATCTGCATGACAGTGTCTTCCATTGCAGACACTGCAAAGCTCCAGGCGGACATCAACCAAATCTTTCAGTGGGCTGCAGAAAACAATATGAAGTTCAATGATGAGAAATTTCAATTACTCAGATATGGTAAACATGAGGAAATTAAATCTTCATCAGAGTACAAAACAAATTCTGGCCACAAAATAGAGCGAAACACCAATGTCAAAGACCTGGGAGTGATCATGTCGGAGGATCTCACCTTCAAGGACCATAACATTGTATCAATCGCATCTGCTAGAAAAATGACAGGATGGATAATGAGATCCTTCAAAACTAGGGAGGCCAAGCCCATGATGACACTCTTCAGGTCACTTGTTCTATCTAGGCTGGAATATTGCTGCACACTAACAGCACCTTTTCAAGGCAGGTGAAAACTGCCGACCTAGAAAATGTACAGAGAACTTTCACGGCGCGCATAACGGAGAAAAAACACCTCAATTATTGGGAGCGTTGAGGTTCCTAAACCTGTATTCCCTGGAATGCAGGAGGGAGGATACATGATTATATACACCTGGAAAATCCTAGAGGGACTAGTACCAAAACTTGCACACGAAAATCACTCACTACGAAAGCAAAAGACTTGGCAGACGATGCACCATCCCCCAAATGAAAAGCAGGGGTGTCACTAGCACGTTAAGAGACCATACAATAAGTGTCAGGGGCCCGAGACTGTTCAACTGCCTCCCAGCACACATAAGGGGGATTACCAACAGACCCCTGGCAGTCTTCAAGCTGGCACTGGAAAAGCACCTAAAGTCAGTTCCTGATCAGCTGGGCTGTGGCTCGTACGTTGGTTTGCGTGCAGCCAGCAGTAACAGCCTGGTTGATCAGGCTCTGTTCCACCAGGAGGTCTGGTCACAGACCGGGCCGCGGGGGCGTTGACCCCCGGAACTCTCTCCAGATAAACTCCAGATAGGGTTATGGACACTCCCGAGCTTCAGAACCTTGCATTTATCTACATTGAAATGTATCTGCCACATTTCTGACCAAGAATAGAGTTTGTTTAAATCCTCCTGAAGTTCCATAACATCTACGTTTGAATCAATTATCCTACCTATCTTTGTGTCATCGGCGAATTTGCTCATATCACTAGTAAATCCCTCATCAAGATCATTGACATATATTATAAACAACAATGGGCCCTAGACTGATCCCTGTAGAACGCCACTTGTTACAGATCCCCACTCGGATTTAACCCCATTCATGGACCCTCTTTGCTTCCTGTCTGTGAGCCATGACTCGATCCACGAAAGCACTTTTCCAACAATGCCATGAGCTGCCACTTTGTTTAAGAGTCTATGGTGCTGAACTCTATCAAAAGCCTTTCTAAAATCTAAGTAAGTAATATAAAATTCTTTATCGTGGTCAACAGCCTCAAGAGCTTTATTGAAGAAAGTTAATAAATTAGTTAGACAAGACCGGCCTCTTGTGAATCCATGCTGAGCATCATTAATCAAGCTATGCTTATCGAGATGGCTTCTTGATAAATTAGACACATGTGCAACTCTTGGGTATCTTTATTGAGGAAACGTTTTGCCACACAGTGGCTTCATCTTGAAGATCAGAAGGAGAATGAGGTAATCAGTCCCTCAACCTTGAGTCGATGTTGTCAGTCCATCAATCTTGAATAGAATACTGCATACGTGCGGAGAAGGAGCTTATAAACCGTAGGCAGGAGAGGTGCAGCAGTCATAGGTGGTGTCACATTTGTTCAAAGTGGAAGTAGGTCATGCCCAAGAATTAGGCCAAGTGAAAAATTCCCAAGTGTTAAGATCCCAAGAAGTTGCAGTGTCTGACAGGTTTGTAGATGAATGGTTCAGAGAACAGACATTCTTATGAAACGTACACCTCAACCGAGATCAGACAAAAACTTCTCAATGCAGGCTTCACCATTATTTGGATTCCTGAGCACCACGCAAAATGCACAGTGATCGCAAAACATGTAGACTATTCTCTCCTCACTGCCTATGATACAGACAAAGAAGACTTAATCAAAGACATTAGTACTAAGAACAAAGTCTCTGTTTACGATATTTACAGACCTGAAAACTCTACGATCCTCAAAATACGCTGTTCAACTCCTTATGACGCCTCTACACTCTCCAATCAAGAAATTCTTGCCAAGACCATCTGCATTCCTCGAAACTCTCTCTTCACTCCGAACTTCCACCCGATCACACAATGTCTGAAATGCTACAAATTCGGCAACGACAAAATCTCATGCACTTCCAGACAAACCTGCTGAAGATGTTCAGCAACTGGCCACTTCTGGAACACTTGCAACCTCGCCTTTAAATGTTCTAACTGCGGCGGGTCACACACTGCAGTTGCAAACTCCTGCTTTACTAGAAAAGACATTCTCTCCACCCTCAGAGCCAGCCTACCTCCTTCCCTCCCCAACCCGTTCCCTGCACCTCCCTCCCCTACCCCCAATGCCTGGGCCTCCCCACGCACTTGGTCTACCTCTTCTACTCTACACACATTTAAACAAACCCAAAACACAGACTAAAGCACTTTCCTTCTACACCTACACCCACACTAGACTACAAAACTAACTGTCAACTCGCCACTGCTGCCCACTCTGCGATGGTACTCTCAAGCTTACCAATCAGACTACTCACATGTTCTTAACCTAATCTTGTCTGCTAACAATCTTCCCCCTTTAATTATCCCTCCTTCCTGCTTCTCTTCTAAGCCTACTTCAAAACCCCTCCATCCTCCCTCTCTCCCACCCCCCCACTTCCTACTCCAACCAGCTTTCCTCCTCCCTACCCCTCTTCACTACTTCCACACCTCCACCAACACTCCTACTGCTTCTGCTAGACCACCCCTCCCCCCCCCTTTCCCCATCCCCCTTCCAAAGCTTCCACTTCCTCATCCCTTACCATAGCTTCCACTTCCTCATCCCTTACCATAGCTTCCACTTCCTTTTTTACCTACCAAAGCTTCCACTTCCTCTGCATCCCCCTTTGCCCACTCCTCCCCCAAACCAAAATTTCATCCTGCCCAACTCCCCCCCTCGGGAAAAAACCATTCCAAAACAAACCCCCCCCAACTTCTGCAGACAGACCAAAGAACAAAAAAAAACGATCCATTCTTCCTCCCCCTCCAGGAAAGGGCCGTAGCACCTACAAAACACATCCATGTGCACCACTATCAGGGGGTTTTAAACCAAAAACCTCCCCCCACATTAACTTTGCTTGACGAAAAAATTAAAAACAGTTTAAGGTGATTCAGTTCAAAAGAGTTTTTGCTTTTCATTTGACACCCATGGCCGAGTCCTTGAAGAGAGAGGCCAATTTTGTTTTGCTAAACTACCCGCCTCAAAGCCCTCAACGTATCCACCCTTATGGTTATATGCCTAAGTCCCCCTATGGTCCCCAAAGTGGGGTTTCCATCCTTGTAAATTCCAAAAATAAAACACGAATTCTCCCAATCCCCTTTTTTTCACCTACACTTCTTGAGTGAATACACCCCACCCTTTGGGCCCCTTTTTCTTTTTCACCACCATGCTTTCCCAAACACTATTCTCAAATTACCGACCTTTTCCCTTTGTCTTCAACACACCAAACACCAACATTTCCTACTGCTGACATGATGCCAAAAAACCTGCCTTTTATCACACCAGTAACAACCAACTTTGGTCTCCAAAAAAACTCAACTTTCACAAACAATGAAAACCCAATTCATCTTGGGCCAGATTCAATACTTCGACAAACCCCCACAGGCCAAGGGGAAAACCGACATCTTCGGAAACCAAACCAGTCTCTATTTCAACACTACATTCACTGGGCCCTATGACGGCTTGATCCCTCCTAGTCATCTTACACATTCCTCCAAAACCCTATCCCCATTCCAAGCACACCCTTCCCTTTTCCCCCCAAGAAAACTGACTGGGGTGTTTTAACAACACAAAAACAATATTTAAAATCACCTAGAAACAACAACAAACCTACTCTGTATCGATATCAACTTGATCTCTCCCGGACACCATTACACAAGCAGCCAACATCGCAATTTCCAAAAAAAACTCAACAAATCGTTATTCCTTTAAAAACCCTCACTCAGGACAAGAAGATAATTTTCTGTACCACAACCCCTTCTCTACAACACCATGATTTAATCAAGTCGATTAGATCTATTCCTTAGAAAGAATTTTACACGCCCAGCCAAAACCCCAATAATCATTGGGGCACAACTATACAACAAGAGAAAAACAGCATTAAAAACTAAAGCCCTTTTGGGAATTTATCAAAAAAATCAGGGCACAATCCCCAATAAATTTAAAAACATCACCCAAAAACAAACCCCCACATCTCAGATCAGCAGGTGGGTTTTATAACTTCCAAAAAACTCTTGGAGAACATCTTCCCCCCCCTCACCCCCCTCACCCTA